>JAUTXW010000144.1:857500-890000 GCA_030620095.1 Kuschelorhynchus macadamiae | reverse complement strand
CGGCAAGAGTGGAAGAGCATAAACTAAGCATCAGAAATAAACAAACAACCTCAGCTTAATTTCTACATCATCAGGAAACCGACCATAAAATAAATTTCGATGGGTGTAGGGAGATCGCCAATGTAGAACATTATAAAACCAGAATAATCCGAGAAGCCATAGAAATGCCTAAAAAGAATACTCTGCCATAGCAGAATACATTAATGTAGTGAACAATTCGTGACTTGTTATCCCGTTTTATCCACTGCAATTTTACTGCAATACAGAATCAACCTTAGCTGTATCATGGTAAGGAATGTATTTACGCGTCCCGGCCGGCGGGGACGTGTATCTTATATTAACATGGGTAACGCTAAATTGCTAGTAAATTGTCAAAATTCGCTTGCATAATTATGATAAAATAATGCCGGAATTTGGCGTAATATGTTGGCATGTCGGTTTTTGAAAACAACATTATGTAACACCTGCCGCAATCCCTTTCGTTATGAGCACGTTCTCAACTTTTGGCAACTAAAAATGAAGCGAGACTCTAAATAAAATGCAAAGGAAAACGTGATGCATTGTTTATTCGCTTGCATATTTTATTGGCCGATTTTTTACAATTTAAAGCTGCTGCAGTTTAAAATATTAAAGTTCATAGCTATATTTTTAAATATTAAATGTACAAAGTCGGTTTATTTATTAAATTTTAGTTTTGTTCGCTTGTATTTTTTATGAAAGCCTGTTAGAGAGAATAAACTGATATCCAGTTATGTTCCATAATGAAAAGTTGTGGTCAAATTTTAACACCCAACTTTCCCGGTGGTAGCAAATAATTTGATTCCGTATAATTGAAAATGAACATTAATGGCAGACAATTTAAACGTAAATTTTAAGTTAGTTCAGATTCACCCAACATTTTTCTTCTTGCATTTTTTCTAAACTAACTAAAGTACTAAAAAGAAAATAATGCTCTAAGCCGCGCGGGTTTAAATAGAATATTTATTACTTTTTTACGATTCAATTAAAGCTGCTACTATTTCGCCAGAGACCCTAAGATACCCCACCAAGCAGAAAACTATCATATATCTGGCAATGTCGAGGAAAAACTTATTATTAGCAATAGGTATTCTGACTGGCCACAACCTAACTAAACACCTTTACAATATAAAAGTACGTAATAATGATATTTTTGGTGGCTGTACACAAGAAGATAAGACAGAATTGCATTTACTCTGTAAATGCCCTGTGGTCGTGAACCGTTTACAAGGGTACCAGTGATGCTTTGGCTCTACTAAGTCAGCCTTTCCCCAATACAAAATCCATATTAAGGGGGAACTCCATGCATTATTACGGATCATTTGCAAGCCTTCCACCGCTGCAATATTATGTTAAAACTATAAGAGATATGTATTAGGTTCGATGTGATTTTAATAGGGAAATATGTATAGTTGGGCGCTAAATGCGAATTTTTACGAAAAAATCAAGTTTAGAATTATAAAATAGAAGTAGATTTGTCCATTTTCGACCATTTTTTGACCACTTTTTGACGCAAATGCCGTCGCATATAATCTTTTTGGTATGGAAATGGTAAGTCGTACTCATGTCTTTGTATTTCTGCAGCGCGTGAACCCTTTTGAACCCATTTTTAAACGAAATGTAATTTAAATTGCCTATACATAACACATTTTTTTGAGGTCGGACGTGCAGCAGGTTTTCTCTAATACGTAGGTACCTTTTCATCTTACTTTGAACTTGACTAGACCTTGTCGCTGGTTTTTCACTTTTTGCGTGCAGTTCTCCCTTAAGATGTGAGTCAATTTTGTTATTCGGAAGAATTTGAGGATTAATGAACGCTGGTACAAGTTTACACAAAACCTACCCTGATGAAATAAAGCAATGTGCTCATCAAGGCTCATTTCTCTCTAACTGACCTTACTAAAGATGTCATAATATACAGGGTGAAACGGAAATCACTATAAATATTTTAACACGTGAAGGTACAGGTCATTTTAGCAAAATAGTGCTATATAATCGGGGACAAAACCTAACCGTTTTCGAAAAAAAAATGGTAATGAACTTATTTTGCTGTAATTTAAGCAAATCACTAAATATTTTATTGAAAACCTGAAAGACTGTGCGGAAGTAATGAAACCACAAGTCTATCTGTATAACGTGTATAATATCCAAATCAATTATTTTTGCAAAATGCTTTCGACTAGCTATCATTAATGCTTCTTCCAAATAAGTACACCGAGTAATGAAACCCTTCAATTGTAAAGATGTTGGAGAATGTTAAAAAGGAAAAAAGTTGAATCAAACCGTATACTTGCTCGTCAGTAAACAGGCAGAAAGATACATGGTTAAAAATCAATGGAATTTAAAATTTTACATGTAACAAGACAAAACAAATGCCGACGAACATCAAAATCACATTTAAAAAAAATATAATTGTTTTAAAGCAGCTGCCTTTAACAAAAACATAATGAGACAGGGCAAGTTTTTAACAGAGGTCAAAAAATGTTTTATAATTTAGTTATGGATACCTGTTTGGAATTCACCTTACATAAGAAAATGTTGACCAAAACAAACTGTCAAATGAGAAAACATGGATTTCGACACTTCTAAGAAAATAAATTAAAGTGTTTTTTTAGCCTTTAAAATTCAACTTTTAATTTCATTCATTTTTTTCTCAATACTCGCCCAATATTTTATTGTTGGGAAGCTTTTTTAATATTCGCATTTTAAATCTGTCTCGCATTTCTTTGTATTTTCCACGTAATTTTTGCCAGAATTTTCTATTCTATCGATATTTTACAATAAATATTAGCATCATTACTAAATTAATAGTAAAAATTCGCAAAATTAAAAATATGTATTTCGGTATTGACTGAACCTTATTTCAGAACAGAACAATTTGGCAACATGCCACGAAATTTAATTGTAGCTGTCGTTGTTTTTCTCTAGATTGCAACTGTAAACAGATTTAAAAAAATAATAAAAAATATTCCCAATATTTCAACTTTTTTACACACTCTGTATAAGATATTCGCGATTTTTTTACTCCATAGTACCATATTATTACATTGTCACCGAAGTTACATAGCTATGCTAAATTTTAGCTCAATCGAATGCAAGCAAGTGCTTGAAAAATGGATTACAAATTTTGAACCAGAAAGACAGACATACGAAGAAAGCAAGTTAAACAAAGCTAAAAACTGTCCACTATTATGTCATGCAAATTTCAGAGACGTAAATTTTGTGATACAGTGATATACGGTGTGTTAAAAAAAAGAATAGAAAATGTAACAGTTGAATATGCATAGTTGCCATGAAGCATGGCAAAACGCATATTTTGCTGTAATAATTTATCGGGAAAGATTTCCCAACAGAAAATCAGCAGACAAAAGAACATTTGTGTCAGTATCAAGACGTACGAGAAACAGGAGATGTAAGTCATATAAAAACATTAGTATACCATGGTGATAAACTTGTTGATAAAAACGATCTTCAGAAACGAATTATCGCATATAAAAATTATTATTATTTTTTATTTATTCAAAAGTATTGTTTTCTTAATTTTAAAAAATACTAAAATTAAGCCCGTTAAAACATAACAATTATTCATAGGTTTTTAGGAATAATTAGACCACAAGACCTTAAAATCTAATCTCTAAACTCAACACAATTGATCTAACCTAACTAGCGTTTGTGGAACACTTAGAAAGCAAACATAGTTAGTCGTCATTCGATTCATTAAAATAAGTTGACTGGACAGAAATGTTTTTTTTCTTTGTCCTGGTATCATTTTGACACAAAAAAAAATGGAAAAAAAAACAAGATCAAAATGTTTGCAGTTTATTTCGTGACAAATAAAGGTAGCCTTAAAATCAAAAAATCGTTTGGGCAAAAAGGTCTACTGTACCTAATATTCGCATGAGAATCAACAAATCTTAACCGTTAATGTAACAGACGTGCAGTTTAAGAATGACATTCCTAAACAAAATTTGAGCAAAAAAATTGACTTGCCGATCAATTGTCTCCATCACATCCTGTATAATATCTTGGTGTTAGCTGTATTAGCGACATAACTCCATACCCCAAATTCGCTTATCCCATGCCTACTTTGTAAAAACAGCCTGAGTTATGGATCAATTTTTGAAAAAGTATTGAATGTCTCGATTAAACCATGTACAATGAAAACAAATGAAGCTAGGTAAAATCGGTAGAGATTTTTTGGTATTCGTCCATAGATCATTTTGCCGTGAACAAAAAATTTAAAAATTATTTTTCTTAGATCCTTGGAACTAATAAAAATTTGCAAACAATGAAAGGATTTCATATGACGCCCTGTATAGTGCAGTTGTCATTGCAACTAGCAATTAGGGCGTAGAGGTAAGAAAGTAGAGGGATTGCGCAATCATATGCAGAAAAAATAAGATCAAAATCTTTTTTTGCTTCCAAAATATTCGTCTTTGAATTTTACCAAAGATATGCTTTGTCCCGTGTCATTTGTCCAGCACTTTAGATGTAATCTAAAGAGTAATAAAACCTCAGTAGGTATTCAAAAGGACAGGGCAAAAAGATAAGAATTTAAAAGGATCTTTATTATTATTTCTGTAAACCAAGTTTACCTGCGCCTATGGACGACCCCGAAATTCAGCCAAACTGGGCGGAATTCCCCATTTTTTACTCTATACATTTCTGAAACAGACTATAGTTGTCTCCATACAACTTATTGATGGTATATGAGCTACTTTTTCATAATACCTCTGATACAATCACATGCGGTCATACGGTAATTTAGTTTCTTTTTCATATCTTCAACTGTATTTCTTACTTCGACTAATTCCAGCCGTCCGGTATGATTATGATCTCCTTTTTTATAAAACGTTCTTCTCCAATTTTTGCAATTACTGTTTCTTTACATCCACTATTGAATTATTTGCATTTCTATTATATTGAAACATTATTCTCTGTCTTTTTATAAAATTATCCATCGATATATAATTTCTTATTGCCAACATTTGTATTAAAATATTTTGACATTTTTTAATTTGTTTGACATGCATCAAATTACTTATCAATATTTACTAGTATTTTATTACCTTCATTGATTAATATACTGGTGCTTAACAAACAATTGTTTCGTGTTAATAAATATATTCTTATAAATCACAAGATAATAAATGGATACGAGAAATAACGAATCGTTCAACACTCTTTTGCATCCAGCATGTTTCGAAAAAAAGTGTTTCGAAAATATTTTCAAAATATTAAACCTGCTCGACATTACTTACGTATCCCGACCAAATTGTGCTTTGTTCCGAGATTAAACATTGTAGCTGATTTTACCTTAAAGCTTTACTAACAAGAAACTCAAGTAAATCTATATAATCCAAAAGTCTGTTACCTATAATAAACCTACAATAAATGCCATATTAAAAGGGCATTTATAACACCAAGCACGCACATATCCATAAGAGGAAAGTTCTAAAAATGTAATTTACAAGATTCCGTGGGAACTGGAAAACTTTATATTGGTTTCACTTCTCACAAGCTCGTGACATCAGCTTCCCGCCGAAAACATTATATTAAAAATATACAGAATATACTTAGCATGTATTTTGGAAAGCTGAAAAACGATTTCAATAAAATGAGTAATCCAAAACCCCGAAGAGATTTATACATTTTAAATCCTGTTAACATCAGATTTACATTTTTTACACATTTAAATGCTATTATACCTAGAAGACTTGACATCCGAACATCGCATTTTGTTTAACTGTAACTCTTTGAAATAATATAAAACTTAATATCAACAATATTCTGAAGCTCATTTACATTGAAAGTTAAAAGTGTAAGCTTTTCCCCGTCGATGAAATAAGTAGGAAAAAAAGTAATCCAGTCTATTTTACAATTATATCTAATATCTAGACATAACATCAATTTATTAAAATTATATCACGTCATATTGTTTTTATAGAGCATGTTATTTATATTGAATTTGTTTTATTTACTGAATCCTTTTTTAATTTATTGCTTTAAAAATACCCATCGTTCATGTAGGCACGATGAAACAGAGAAATGGGAGAATCTCTTTCTTTCTTTTTCGATATAGAGTCGGCTACCACTTTTTTGCTTTCAGCTCCATTCTCCAGCCCAACAGGTAGGATGTCGAGCTCTACGCTCCCGGAACACCCTGAATCTTTCAAAAAATCTTTTTAATATATCCTCTTTTCATTCTTGAAATGCATCTTTGCTTCCACTAGATGCCTCTTGAGAGTACTACTGGTCTCACGAGATTACCTTTTCTTTCAAGCTATCCCCTTACCCCTCCCACTCCCGCCACATAGCGACCATTACGCTAGTATTCTATGTAGAACTGCGGCAGACGAACGGGATAGAATGCAGGAACAACTAGGCCTCACACGTTGACAGCGTCTGCTCCCTTTCTAGCAGGGTCGTTAGTTTCCACACTGAGCGGTTGTGTCTCCCGCTTCACCCCGAAATAAAGCAGCTAAACCGAACACGTGGAACCACTTAGAGGTTTGCCTTCGACGAGACGATTCGGAAGAATCTGGGAGAATCTCTTTAACAGAAAGCAAAAAGAAAATTGACAGTCGACGGGGTTGCCAAATGTAAATGGAATTAAAATAACTACAACTGTAAAGAAGAAAATATGATAATATTGAAATCCTTATGTATAATAGACGAATTACTAAAATTTGACAAGTTATCTTAATGAGTATAACCGGAATAGAAATTAAAATATAGAATAAATTGTAAATTGGTGAAGACAGGAAAACAACCAATAGGAATTGGTTACAAATCTGATTGGAAACCTCGGTGTGACGTCATAGTAAGAGAAAGAAACTGATCAAAGATAAGCCGCCGAAGACTGACTTGACAACCTTGGTTGAAGGGGCCTGTTAAGAGAGAACTGCACGCAAAAAGTGAAAAACCAGCGACAAGGTCTAGTCGAGTTGAAAGTAAGATGAAAAGGTACCTACGCATTAAAAAAAAACTTCCTGCACGTCCGACCTCAAAAAAAAGTGTTATGTATAGGTAATTTAAATTACATTTCGGTTGAAAATGGGTTCAAAATGGTTCACGCGCTGCAGAAATACAAAGACATGAGTACGATTTACGATTTCAAATTTTGCAATTACGTAGACAAAGGATCAATGTAAGGCGGTAAAGAGCCATTTTGTGGAAAAAAAATTATATGCGAAGGAATGTCCGTCAAAAAGTCGTCAAAAAATGGTGGAAAATAGACAAATCTACTTTTATTTTATAACTCTAGATTTGATTTGTTCATAAAAATTCGCATTTAGCGCCCAACTAGACATATTTCCCTATTAAAATCACATTGAAGCTAATACATATCTCTTATAGTTTTAACATAATATTGCAGCGGCGGAAGGCTTGCAAATGATCCATATTACTGCGTGCAGTTCCCCCTTAAGTAATAAAAAGTAAATACATTGGAGATAACAGATTGAAAAGGTGCAAGAACTTGTATAATGTCAATAAACTATACCGTATTTTACTGTTTAAGCAAAAAAAGAAACTAATAATGGGTTTGAATCAAAACAAGAAACAAAGACTGTGTGAGTAAATTGAGAGAGCCGAGAAATTTAACAATAAAAAATAGCTTTCAACACAATTGGCGAGTAATGGCAAAATAAGTACATTGTTACAAACCCTAGCATACATTTCAAGTGAAGTTCAAAGAAAATAGAACTATGAGAAACCAAAGCAAGTCCTTGCGGGAAGGTAAAAAAAAAAAATTAGCTGAACAGGAATATGTTAATTTATTGTATGCCTATATAAATTAATAAAGGTCAACAAAATATTTTGAAAAAATGTTGGCTAGTAAATGTGTGATGGTGTGTGAAGTTAACTGACCATCCATACAAGGACCACCTGTGGTCATTAACTAGAAATAAATATAATAATATAAATCTTTAAATAAAGAGGAGAGGGGCTTCAGTAATCTTTGCAAAAACTTACTAATTATTAACAAATATTTTTGGTAGTAATGATAAGTTAACACATAAGAATGGTAATAAATATTTTAATCAGCTGTTAAACAAAAGATTGATATTTTTGTACGTTTTCAAAACAAAGTAAAAATATCATAAATCTGATATTGTATTTATTTTTTGAGTAGAAAGATTTATAAATACTTTTTTGAAAAAGAGGGGGGTAGGAAAAGGAATAAGGTAACAAGTATTGCCTGAGAAGTAACGTAGTAAAAAACAATCTACAAACAAACAATCTTCTGTGAATTGGTATGAAAGTTCTATTGAGGTTAACTTCTAGAAAATCAAGTCTCATAAATTTTTTTGAATGAACATTAAGCAAAAGCTTAGAATTGTTGTCTGGATCAAAATTATGTTGACTAGACTGAATGTGGCTGCCAAATGGTGACTTATTAGGATTAACATTTTAGAAATTTGCTCTGTTAAATTGTTATTCAAAAAAGAAAATGAAATAACCTTATCAAC
Source organism: Kuschelorhynchus macadamiae (assembly GCA_030620095.1). NCBI lineage: Eukaryota > Metazoa > Arthropoda > Insecta > Coleoptera > Curculionidae > Kuschelorhynchus > Kuschelorhynchus macadamiae. The sequence goes on along the minus strand of JAUTXW010000144.1, from coordinate 881,508 downwards.
ATCAAGTTCAAGTAATGGAAAGAGAGATTTTTTCAAAAGTTTAGTTTTAACTTTGTTGATCTTGGTATCTATTAATTTTGGGTCAATTGTTATAAGCAATCTGCTTTAAAATGTTAATTTCTTGCCTATAGTCAGCTTCTGACATTGGGACATTCAAAAGTCTATAAATATAAGAATTAAAATCTGCCATCTTATGTTGATATGGATGGTTAGACATTTTATGAATGACATGATCAGTTTGGGTTTGTTTTCTATAAATTTTGAATTTAAGGTCAGTAACTGATCTATAAATGGTGGGATCTAAGAAATTAAGAGAGCCATTCTGTTCAATTTCTAGTGTAAATTTGATGTTACTATGTATTTTATGAATTTGATTAATCTTGTTTAATAAGAGATTAGGAGAGTCGGAATTACCCTCTATATTGGTACATGAACAATCGTCAACGTATGTAGACTCCTTGGCGTTGTTAGATCTTAATAAGTTACCTACCAATGGAATAGTTTCCTTCTTTGACACTGATGTAAACAAATTACTCACGTCAAAGGACACCATAAAGTGATTGTTATTCAATTTAGTAACAATCACCAGGTACTTGGTTTGCTGTATTTTTTATTTCTTTTTATTTCATTTTGCCTTATTGATTACTTTTTAATGTTTATAACTTTATTTACACAGTCTATATTAAAATTAATTATGTCATTAAATATTTTCCAGCATTAAAAAAAGGATTAATCCAGAAAATGGAAATTTACCGACCTTTTAAAGAATTTTATTTATTAAGCCACGATTTTGTATTGTCATACAGGATTAGATCAACATTTTTACCAGTTCATCTCCGTTTTACAATTAATTTTTATGCAAAACTGGCAAGTTTTCAAGCCAACTGGATAACTAGTTTGTGATAGTGATATTATAAATATCTCATTTCGCCACCATTTTGTTCCTGGCATATTGAATTCGCATCAAAAACTTACCAGTTTATAATGTTTTCACATTTTATTAGGCCGCCATCTTGGATTTTTACCAAATAGTCTTGGAGCTACCGATTACAATACGTACGAGGGACGTGGTTTAAACGTTTGAGTATTTTATAAACATACCGTACAAACTGGTAGGTAAAAAAAATACAATTATAAATATGTATATGTATAATGATGTATGCAATTATAATTAAAGAACTAAATAGGATTAGGTGCAGACCGTTTGTGCGATGTTTGCTTCTTTTGTATATTAAAGTAAAACGCCGAACAGTTCCCTTCAACATTCCGAGCGGCACAAATTGGTGTGAAATTGCACTTCAAATGAAGCTACATTAAGGTGCAAACTGCGAGATAAAATATGTTATTCAAAGGAACTAAAAATAATATACACACTCGTCTAAGTTGAGAGATATTCAAAAGATTAGTCGCGGTAGTAAATGCTCTTTAACATGAAGCTGGTGTCTGGGTCTCTAAGACGCGCCTTGCTTCTGACGTCTATAACAACTTTCTAAGGCCCAATTCACGCTACTTTCGAGTGTTATGTAAAGTTTGAAACTGCATATCAAATGCTGCAAGCAATATTCAGTTTGATGTATATTTAAAGATAATATAACACTAATTTAGCTTTTGCTTCGATGTTTTGTCATAGGAACAGTTGTCTCGATATGTCTGAATATCTCTGAAATTATTTTTTTTAGTTAAAATCTTTAGGGATAGGTATTATATACCTAAGTGGAATGTGTTTCATTCCTGTCAAGAGAAAAGGATTTCTCACGAATTTTCACCGAGGTTTGTATACTATTTTATTTTCAACCATACCTTTGAAACGCAAATGATGTTCTTTCTGGCAAATATAGCTGCCCGAGAAATAAATAAATTAAGACCCTGTATAGCACGGACGTGCAATCCATGGAAGCAAGGGAAGCAGTGCTTCCCCAGAAAAAATTACAAAACATCTTCCAAAATGTAATTTTTGAAATAGGAAACCAATGCTTTAGTTTGTATTAAAAATGCTAAAATATTATCTCAATTATCAAACCCATAATAAATGCGGCCTTGACTCCGACCGAGCCACAATAGAAATCGAATAGAACCTATGCGGGCCGCTAGCTTCTCTGCAGCCAAGTCCCGTATGCTTGATTTCCTGTGAATCGAGCCATAGGTTATTGAACTTTCCACCGGCTGTTTGAAATTTTTGCATTTCGGTCGCGTGCTTCAAATGGGGGCGGAAGCTATCGTTGTAGTAGGTTCTTTGTTTCAACGGCTATCCGTGTGTTGTGTGATACGTACGTCGCGTCGTGCATGGTGCGATATGGAAGGCAATAATACGGACGTGGATATGCAAATACCGTCAACTTCGGCTGTCGGTAATAACGTTGAAAATGTTGGAGAATTTAGCAAGAAGAGTGTGTGTGAATGAGTATGTGTATGAAAAATTTAACGACAGAAATGAAAAACTGTATTAGACATTTTTATCCGGAAAAACAATACGAACAATTTAAATAGCTAACAGGGTGTGAAAATATAAGTAAATTATTTTGTTGGCTATGTTTACTTTTTGAAAATGAAAAATGTCTCTGGAATAAAACTGGTTTTTCCGATTTCAACAATTTCCATAAAGCTGTAAAAAGACACATTATGCCTGCATTTGCAGGCGGCCGTCATAAAACGGAAAGTCTTTGGCAAAACCAGAATTGAACACGCCCTTAATAAACAGTTGGAAATTAGTCACCGCCAACACAATGAACTAGTCAATAAAAAGAGGGCAAATATTAAGAAGACTTATCGATGTTGTTTGTTTTCTCGAACAGCAAGAATTGGGATTTAGAGGTCATGACGAAACAAGGGTTTCTTCAAATAGAGGAAATTTTCAAGATTTACTTAGTTTAATGGCTAAATATGATGATTGCTTAAAAAATCATTTAGAGCAGTCTAGCGTTTTTTGCGGAAAGTCGAATCGAATCCAGAACGATTTAATTTCCGCTGTTGCAACCATTATTCTAAAAAGAATTAAAGAGGAGATCGACGAGGCGCGGTTCATTGCTATTGTTCTTGACGAAACAACTGATATCACTAATTTTAGCCAATTATCTATAGTAATACGCTACGTTAAAACAGATGAAAGTATTCAAGAGCGATTTTTAGGTTTTAAGAATGTGTCCGAAAATCGTACAGCAGATGTATTATATACCGTAGTTTAAAACGTTACTAAAGAAATTAATGGAGAGAAAAAATTAGTTGCTCAAAGCTATGATGAAGCTGCAGTGATGGCAGGACAATTAGGGGGCTACAAGCCAAAGTTGGAGAAACTTTCCCAAGTGCTGTATTTGTCCTTTGTTTTGCTCTGCTCATAAATTAAATTTAGTTTTATCCCAGTCCATCAATCACATTAAAGAATGTAAAGTATTTTTCGTTACTTTAAGTGGCATGGCTGCTTTTTTTTCCAAGTCAACAAAACATACACAAGCTTTGGACTCCATTGTCCACAAACGTATGCCCAAAGTAGCTCCTACTAGGTGGAACTATAATGGAAGACTTGTGTTAACAGTATCTGAAAATCGTGAATCACTGATTGAACTATTTGAGCATATAATAGAAAATAATGAAACGTGGGACTCAGAAGCAATAAATAAATCGAGGGGGTTTTTGGACTGTTTGAAACGAGATTTTAATTTTAATTATTTGTGGAACATATTTTCAGAAATATTTCCATTCTCGGACAATGTGACAATTGAAAATAAACTTCTCCAAAATATGTCGGAGCATCGAGGTTTTTATGATGACGTTATTGACGAATTTGTAAAAAATAATCGAAGGATCGAATTACATTAAAAATAGGTAAGTTTCTAAAAATTGCTTCCTCTTCTTAAAATTTCACCGCACGCCCCCGCTGTACAGGGTGGTCCAATAATAGAGGATGTCGGCTGTAGCTCGGGAACCGTTAATAACAGAACTTACGGAAAAAATATTTATAGATAAATTTGCCAAGAGAAATCGCTGTAAATTATTCTCAAGTTGGAAAGTTGGTAGCTAGGGGGCGTAACAGCAACACAAAAGTATAATTGCCAATTTTCTCTAAAATTTCCCAAATTAAGGTATGTTAAAAATATAAGCATTGTATTCTTCAACCAATTACGCACTTTTTGCTTAAAACCATGTTTGTCTATGCTCAAAAATAAAGTGGTGGGGGAAGGTCAAACATTTTTACTTTTAAATGTTGATGATATTTCTGTTTTGATAAAGCAATTTTATCCAACGTGGAGTTTTAGATTTTTTGTTTTGTTCTTTTGTTAAGTTTTGTTCTTTACAGTCATACAAGATTACTAAAGTCTCTACTGGAGCCTTGATTTTTTCCGGTTTTTTGGTTTGCCTAAAATTTTAGAATTAACTGAAACGAGAGATGAAAATAATTTCCACTTTGCCATTGCCATATTATTACGTATTAAAATGTAACGAATAAAAAAAACTAAAATATAATTTAAAAACCACTAAAAAATATATAATTACTATCATAATATTTACAAATATATAATTAAATGAGGTCAAAACGGTAATGCAGGATGGACACTATGTCATATTTCATTTAAAATCTTCCTATCAAAGGCAACTATGAAAATTAAAATTTAAAATTTAAATGTTCGATTTTAGAAGTGAAAATGAAAAAACAACTCTTAAAAGTTATACATCATTGAAAAGCCCCTAAAAAACAAAATATAAATTTGTATAAATATATCAAAATCCAAGAGTTCTAACCACACTACACCACAACTTTTTACGTTCTGGACGCGCGTTTCGCTAACCAAGTTAGCATCAACAGCAGATGATATAAACTAAAGTAACTTATCCTAACCGAGACTATTTATAGGTAAATATGGTCACACTTGGATCTCTCAAATGCATCCAAAAATCTATCATTAGATTCATTTTTAATTATCTTAAGATTATTTATTCCTATTTGGTGATTGTTTTCCAAAGCATGTTGGGCAACGCTTGACTTTTCTGTTCTTCCGCGCCTCGCCAATCTCCTGCTTAATTCTTTTTAGAATAATGGTTGCCACAGCGGAAATTAAATCATTCTGGATTCGATTCGATGTTCCGTGAAAACGCTAGACTGCTCTAAATGATTTTTTAAGCAATCATCATATTTAGCCATTAAACTAAGTAAATCTTGAAAATTTCCTCTATTTGAAGAAACCCTTCTTTCGTCATGACCTCTAAATCCCAACTCGTGCTGTCAAAACAAACAACATCGATAAGTCTTCTTAATATTTGCCTATTTTTATCGACTAGTTCATTTTGTTGGCGGTGACTAATTTCCAACTATTTATTAAGGACGTGTTCAATTCTGGTTTTGCAGAAGACTTTTTCTTTTATGACGGCCTGTAAATGCGCTTTGGACAAAATGTGTCTTTTTACAGCTTTATGGAAATCGTTTAAATCGAAAAAACCAGTTTTATTCCAGAGACCTTTTTTATTTTCAAAAAGTAAACACGGCCTACAAAGTAATTTACTTATATTTTCACACCCTGTTAGACATTTAAATTGTTCGTATTGTTTTTCCGGATAAAAATGTCTAATACAGTTTTTCATTTTTGTGGTGAAATTTTGCGGTTTTGCCCTTCCTTTGGAAATTATTTGAAACTTATTAGCGAAGTTTAATGTTGAAAATCCCTTTATTATTAAGACACACACCACACATTCACACACACACTCTTCTTACTAAATTCTCCAACATTTTCAACGTTATTACCGACAGCCGAAGTTGTCGGTATTTGCATATCCACGTCCGTATTATTGTCTTCCATATCGCACCATGCACGACGCGACGTACGTATCACACAACACACGGATAGCCGTTCAAACAAAGAACCTACTCCAACGATAGCTTCCGCCACCACTTAAAGCACGCGACTGAAATGCAAAAATTGCAAATAGCCGGTGGAAACTTCAATAACCTCTGGCTCGATTCACAGGAAATTAAGCATACAGGACTTGGCTGCAGAGAAGCTAGCGGCCCGCATAGGTTCTATTCGATATTCTATTGTGGCTGGGTCGAAGTCAAGGCCGCATTTATTACGGGCTCGATAATTAAGATAATATTTTAGCATTTTTAATATAAACTAAATTAATGGTTTCCTATTTCAAAAATTACATTTTAGAAGATATTTTGTAATTTTTTTTGGGGAAGCACTGCTCTCCTTCAAGTCAACTTTGTCTTTAGGGTTTTCAAGGAGATTTTTCAAACTGTTCTCCGTTTTGTAGGCTACTCTTAAAACATATGGGATTACTATGAACTTATTGGGAGCTTCAGGAGCTTGAAGAGTAGTGGCATCTTTTAACATTTTCTTATGCTTATGTCTATTTACTAATTTATGTACAAAATTATCATTACTTTTAGCTATATTTTTAATCCGATTCAATTCATTGTTAAAACGTTCTTTACTTAATAGAAAATTGACTAACCTGTGAGTTAAGAAATGAAATGCTGCCATTTTGTGTTGACGGCAATGAAATGAGTCGGATGTTATATACCTATCAGTATTAGTAAATATCAAATTCTAATTTATCGTTATTTCTAATAACTAACGTGTCGAGGTAATTGCCTATTGTTCTCCTTTTTGTACGTAAAATTACTAGAAGGATATTTATTGTTTAATGTTTCTAAGAAAGTGTCCAAATTTTCTGTTTTAGTATCATCTGCTGATGATGCGAAAAGCGCGTGCTGAACGTAACAAGTTGAGGTGTAGTGTGGTTAGAACTCTTTTATTTTGATATATCTTCCACAACAGGTTCCAGTGTTAGGACTGTATAAATATGTAGGGTGTTCCAATTAAAAAACCCCAAGTTTGATTAATATCTCGAAAGTATAATACATAAAAACTCTGTAAGGGGTCATTTTTACTTTTGTCATATATTATTCATAATTCAGTGATATTACAATATAACTGAATTGTGAGGGTGGGGTCTGAAAAGAGAAAAATATTTTTATATTTTTCGCCCTGTATATCAAAAATAAAGAGGGCCATGAAAAATCTTCTTGTGCCACCTTTCGCCTCAGCAAAGTAGCAACACTTCGCGAAAACCACGAGTCTCTAACTCTATTAATAAACGAAATACCCAGCAAATACCACGAAATCCTGACAGCATGTACATGTGAGTAGAAGAAAAAGTTTATATTCCTAAAACATCTCAACTTACCTATTTCTAAAGTAATTTACCATAAAAATTGATACTTAGGGCCAGCAGCATGTCGTAAAATATATCTAATATTAGTCTGAAAGAAAAGTAATTCGCTAACAAAAGTTGTATACAACAATAAGCCGAACAGATGTGCAGCAGTATTTCATATCTTATGAATTTTAGTTGCTTTAAAAGTCGAAAGACTGCTTGTTTGCCCATGTCTAAGGTAGTTTTTATCTACTTAAGAAAGTTTCCTCTACAAAGTGCCAGCAAATATAAGTTTCCATTTTCATTATATATTTTGGATTCGTCCCGCTTCAAGATTCTGTTTCAAAATGTATAACTTACTTTCAATGAAATTGCTAGACCACAAACGATAAAATTATTGACTACAAATGTAATTTTTATTCCCTTCCAAAGCTGTCACAATTGCTGATAAATATAAGGTGGTCATTGAAATATTACCCGTTTAAGCGAAGTATTACGCAATTATATATTACTTCATTTTTCCTAAACTATTTAAAGTAGTAAATTAGTTTCACAAAGTAACTGATGTTCGTCAGTTAAAGTAATTGAATTAATTTTTTCGCCAGAGAGCCCCCAAGTCCTCATTTTTTTATAGTCTGTAAGGTCTAAAGTACGGAGAAAATATACAGGGTGCGCAAAAAATATTTTAGGATTAGTTAAAAACGTAGCGATTCTAAGAATCATGTATATATGTTTCAACACTCTGTAGCATAAAAACCAATTTAAATTTAAAAGTTTTTATTTAAGTTTTAAAGAGTACTAAACATTTTACCCAAACCGGTTATTGTTTTTCAAAATACTTCAAAATTTTCAAATTTGCCAATATAAAGGTTCTTTACTATTCATTTATAATTCGTATATTATCGTATATTAAACCATAAACTAAATATCCACAAAACTGTATTTATAAAATTATGTTTGTTTATACAGGGTGTCTCGAAAAAGACACTTGCATTTTTGAAATAGGACAACCTTACTTTTCCGTATCTGTCTAAGGCTTATTTTGCCTTATTTTAAAAATACAGGATTATATCGATTCATACCGAATGCTTCGGAAGTTATTGCCACATTTAAAAAAAAATCTATTACCTTAAAAATTTCTGAATTTCACAATAGAAGGGACCAAAAGCACCTTAAAAAAAATTGTAATAATATTTATTTGCAAAGCCATAATATTTCATAAATGTCTAACTTTGTGTACAGGGTGTATAAGAACAAATATCCATCTAATTCATTTTATATTCTCTATATACTATAGAAGTTTTCAGTAATTTTGAAAATATTTGTTTAAGTTTATTATTAGTTGTTAATTCATTTCGTCGTTTTTTTTTTGTTATTTCACTGAAGCAAGAACTCGGTTTAATCTTTTTGCCCAAACCGAGTCCTGCCCTATCTCGCCCTAGCTTTAGCTATTTTATTTTGAAGCTTATTTGAATATGAAACTGACCTTTAGTATTTTTTGTCCTTTGGTAAGTTTTGTTCTTTACAGTTATGCAAGATTACTTAAGTTCTTGTTTTTTTCCAGTTTTTTGGTTTTCCTAAAATTTTAGGATTAATTGAAATGAGAGATGTAAAAATTTCCACTTTGTCATTGTCACTTTTCCTCATCTACAGAACGGCAAGGTTAATTTTCCAATCCGAGGTTTCGGATTCGAGAGACCATCATCAACTTTCTGATTTAAATGCGGACCTGGATTTTTTATTTCACTATTCAATGCCCTTCATAACTACCAAATAAATTAGAATATGAAAGTCATAGCGTGCTACTTGTACTTTTGAGAAAATCAACATTATTTGAAGAATTACGAGACAACGCTTTCTAGTGACCACTAACAAAATTATTACAAGTAGAGCAAAAAAAGCACTTTTCTTCGATATCAAGTGATGAATAGAATTGGTTCATCCAAAAAGGAGATATCAACATTTGAAAGTAAAAATGTTTTACCTTCCCCCACCACTTTATTTTTGAAAATGGATAAAAATGGTCTAAAGCGAAAAAGTGCGTAATTGGTTGAAGAATATAATGCTTATATTTTCAACATACCTCAATTAGGGAAATTTACGAGAAAATTGGCAATTGTACTTTTGTATTGCTGTTACGCCCCCTAGCGGCCAACTTTGGAAAATAAATTACTGCTATTTCTCTTGGCCGATTTATTTATAAATGTACCTTTACTTGAATCTACTATTTTTTAAGAAGGAATAAGTAACGGAAATGCTGGAAAACTTCCCATTCTTCTATATATTTTTCAACATGCTTGTAAACGCACCTATTGGCCTTCAAAATGGTTCTACTATCAGTACTGTTAACAGCATGAATAACGCTTTGTTGGAGCTCTTCGATCTTTGAATATAGCATTTTATATACTTCATCTTTAAAATATTCTTAGAAGAAAAAGTCCAAAGGGATTAGGCCTGAAAAGTGAAGCGGCCAGCGAACAGAGCCGTTCCTTGCTAAGAATCTATTACTAAAAAGGTCTTGCAATAAATTATTAACTTGTCCAACACTATGTTCTGGTGCACCATCCTGTTGAAAGAATATCATTTGCAGTGGCGGCTAAACTTACATTTTTATGTTTGGCAGATTCTGCTAAATTTTCCGACTGGCCCGTTTGAAAATTTGTTACAGTTATATAGGGAAATATTTTCAAAAAGTCAACGACTTAAAAATGAGCTTGGTCTTATTTTTGCCAATGACAGTAATTGGAATATATCGCTGCAAGAGCAAGTGAAAAAAATTAATGAAAATAAAAATATTTTAACCAAAGCATATAAAGTGTTTTCCCTTATTTTAACAATACCGTCGACAAGTGCTTCAGTGGAAAGAAGTTTTTCTTGCCTCAAACGTGTGAAAACTTATTTAAGAAATACAATATCTCAAAAACGACTTACGTCTCTAGGCAACATTTCAATTCAAAAGAAATGTCTGGAGGAGATTAGGGCAACTCATCCATTTTATGAGGATGTTATAAATAAATTTGCTGCTATAAAGGATAGGAGAATTGATTTAGTATACAAAATTTAGGTAAGTCGTAAAAAAATATTCTACCCCTTCCACATATAAAAAAATTCTGGAAAAAAAATTATTGCGATATTCTCTTGCTTCATTTGCACTTCACTTACTTTTTCACCAGCGAGCCGCCACTGATCATTTGTTTATCAATTAAATTAAGACTGAATAAAAACTGTTCAAGTATGTCAACATTTCAATGTACCGTGCACCTTTAGTGTTCCTTGGCAAAAGACTGGATCCACAATTCTTGAGCCGATGAAATCACACTATACATCATTAACACTGAAGCGTCATTGGGGGCTATAAAGGTGGGATGGATTTTTCCAGCTTCAATAGTAATTGTTTTTTCTTAAATACATGCTACTTTCAGAGAAGTTGACCTCAGCGGTCCATTCAATTAGCTACAAAAATTTCCGATTGAACTATCGACAAAACTCCAGACTTTTCTCTTGGACACCTGGTAGTACAGATCTGTACGTGTATGGTAAGGATTAATGCTAATTTAGAATCCTATGAGTAGTTCCCAAACTTACTCCACTATCTCGTTTTAAGTCATTTATTGAATTATTAGGTTAGGCTATGCTAGGATAAACTCCTTTTGGTTCTAGCTTTACCAAAACCATTTTTATTTGTTCTAAACTTACCATACCAAATCAAAAATTATCTTTGATCTGCAAGGTTACGAGTCTGAAACAACACACTATACCCTTCATGAGCTTGTTTACTAATTTTTTGACAAACAATATAATTTTCCGGCATATCACATTTCTCTGTATGTGTAAAATGCATTTTTAATTCTAAAAAAATCGGTATCTCAAATCAAAATGCTGTAAACAGTACAATTTCTGTTACAATACTTTAGTTATGATATTTAAAAACAAGCGGTTATTAAGTGGTCAATTAGTTTTCTTTTTTCACCGAGGTAATCAATATAAACAAACACACTACTTTGCTAATTTGACCAACTTCGTATCTGCGGTAATAGATGGTTAGCAATGGTGCCGACTTAACCCTGTATCTGTATATATCCATCCACCTAGGGGCTAAACCAATTAGCCTATAAAAAATTAAAACAGAGAATAAAAGGTTGATTTTGGCGAAAAAAGTAAATACACCGAAGAAACCTCTATGTTTCCTCTACTGGTACAAAACTCAGCTCGATTGATGTTAATGCCGATTTTTAAAATGCCGATTGCACGAATTTTTTGGCTTGATTTTAACCCTTCGTGCCCACGTATCGTTACCTCCTAAGATAAAGAGATTTATGCTACAAAACATAGTTTTACATTTTTTTGCCCTAGATCAAGAAATTGGGTAAAATCGAGTATGAAAAAAAAATAAAGTTTTTCATTTTTAAAGAAAACTGTCACTTTTTTATCATTTGCTTTGCCGAAGCGATCAGGATAGAGATTTTGACAAGACGATTTCTTTTAATCCAAAATGTGTCCAGAAATTGGCAAATATTTCCTAAAGTGCTTTTAGGGGCGGTAAAAATAAATAACGATCAAGAAGGAAATTAAATTATACAGACTCCACCCAAATTGTGTAAGTTCTAACATATATTTCATTCCAAATTTTGTTTACCAGAAAACTTATTTATAATAAAAATAATAAATTGGTTAGTGGTGCAAACATGTTATCCGAGAAGATTCTTTCTTCGGTATACGGGGATTCTGAAGTATTTTTTTTTTGTTTAATACGGGATACTTGGTACCTTTATGAAGTAAAGTGCCGCTTATTTTAAAATGTTTCGTTTGTTTCCCTAGCTCTAAATAGTCGATTTTTTTTATAATTTTATATTAGTTTTTAATTTATTTTTAATCAAAATTATGGAATATTAAAAAACACAGGTCAAGTTCAAGCTTCGATATTTTTCTTATTAATAGATCGATTTAATTTTTTTTCTCGGTTTGAAAGATCATTCCTTGGTTAATAAAAGGCGCTGTTGGAAAGAGTAAAAAAATTATTAGTATAATGGGAAAGTCAATAAGTACGAAGTCATGTCAAATTGACTACTGTTTAACCGAATCTGTAGAAAAGGAGAGAAGTTGAAATCTGGTTTATCTCTCTGTTTTAGTTACTACATAACCTATTAATAAGTTTCGGTAAACATTCATACAGGGTAAAAAGAAAAAAATGCGAAGCTACAACGTTAATCTAAATTTAATTATACATTAACAAAATAAAAGTGATCAGTAAAGAAAATTGCAACAAAAAATCATTAAAAACGCGTATTTCCCTTTCTGGCATGAATAACTGATTGACAGAGGTTTGGCATACTCATTATAAGATTTCTTATACTGTCCTGGTCCATTTCTACCCATATTATCTCGAGCGATTTTCTGCCTCTCTGATCTGATCCCACAAATGCTCTATGGGGTTAAAGTCTGGGCTTCGAATTGGCCAGTCCATCACTGAGACCTCAACCTCTTCTAAGTATTCCTGCACGACTCTTGCAACGTGTGGCCTTGCATTGTCATGCATGAATAAAATGTCATTGTCTATAAAAAGTATTGATCAGCTGTCAACCATTTTATAAACATAAGTTCCGCAAATTAATTCCGCCCCACACCATCACGGATCCACCGCCGTAACTGACAGACGCCTTAAAATTACATTGAGCGTATTGCTCACCAGGCCTGCGAAAAGCTTTAAGATGTCTCTCATTACTATACAGACAAAAACGGGATTGATCGCTAAATAAAATGTTACCCTATTGACCTGCACCCCATGGCAAATGCTCTCTAACAAACTCTAGCTTTGACGTCTATGTTGCGATAGAAGTTTGGGACCGATAGCGGCTTCATATGGCTTCAGGCGATCTTCTGCTAACCTCCTTAATACTGTTTATTTACTTAAACGAATCTCGTGAACAGCAGCAAATTCCGATTAAAATTTGACACTGGTAGTGTCCTGTGCCGGAGTAGTAATTATTTTTCTTCTTTGTCCCGCTTTTCTCCTATTCTTCCCAGTTTCCCTGTATCTGGCCAGAATTTTTAATATAACCCTTTGACTTTTTCCCAAAAGTGTGGCAATATCGGCCTGGGTTCTTCCTTGCTCATGGAAGCCCCTAGCATAAGCACAGTCCGCAGGAGTAATAAATCTATTCATTTTACTTTATCAAACTTTCAAGCATTCTTATCACCCTGACAAAAATATTTGTCAAAAGTAAGAAACATACCTGTAACGAATCGAAGGTATTAAAGTGCTTTTTACGAGGCTGTTATTTTATGACGGTAAGTTTATGCAAAAAAAGGTTGGAATGTTTTTTCCTTTTACCCTGTATGAATGTGTGCCGTGTATAGCTTTTATGCGCCTTGCGTGGATACCTTTAAAAAATCGCAAAAACCTAATATGGTTAATAAAAACCAAGTCTTTCCCAGCAATACAATTAAACTTTGCAACAATCGGGTTTTTTCATAAAGCTCAGAGTTTTGCCAAAATGATTACACTTATTAATGGGTTATGTAGTAACTAAAACCGAGAGAGAAACCAGATTCAACTTCTCTCCTTTTCCACAGATTCGGTTAAAAAGTAGTTGACATGACTCCGTAGTTATTGACTTTCCCAGTATACTAATAATTTTTTATTCTTTCCAATGTAGCGTATTATTAGTCAAGGAATGATCTTTCAAACAGCGAAAAAAAAATTTAAATCGATCTCTTAATAAGGAAAATATCGAAGCTTGAACTTGACATATGTTTTCTAATAATCCAAAATTTTAGAACGAATTTTATTATTATCATTTATACTTGGAGCAACAACTTATTCAGTTAAGTAGTCCACAAAATGGAGGATTTTTGGCTTAACATCCCCTAATAGTCAAAAGACTATTTAACATGTTTTAAAAGTTTATGATAAAATTATCAAAAATAAACTAAAATGTTCTGCGTGACAAATTTTGTAGGAGACAAACAACTTACTATATTGTTTTGAAAATATACCGTTTCATATAAAGGATCCTACAAGGGGTAATTTATCATAATTGCTTCTTATTCGTTTTTTTAAATTATGATAGAGAATGAAAAAATGTCAAAATGGAGACAAACAAGTTTAAATCGAGTATAGCATATATTTTTTGTACACGTGTTTTTTGAGTAGATTAAAGTTTTAAAAATAAAAGTATAACTTTGTTCAATATTTCAAAACTAATCTTCAAAATTATATATGATAAGAATGTAAAAAATATGTCCAAAAGTTGTGCGATTAGCTGTTAATAATGAAGCACTTTCTAAATATTACCCTCTATAATTAATTTAAATTATTTTCACTAACCGTGATGTAAATATACATCTATTTAATTATTAAACCTCCGATCCATCATCAATGATTCATAAAAACTTGTTGCTTTTTATAAAGGATCAGTTTTTGTTACATATTCAATTACAAAAATATAATATATTAATAAAACAATGAATTAAAAACATTTACTCTATAGTTAGTATATAAAACCGTATAATGGATACCCACTGGATTCAATTCAAAATAACCGCATAGTAATAAATAATAATAATTTCATTGCTGTTATTATTTCCATTTACATTGCTGTGGAATTAAAATATTTGACTCTATATTAATTAATCAATTTACATTATGCCAAAATCACTAGGAAACAATTAGGTAAGGTATAAATAGAGGATTTAAACTAAATCCAATTCACCCGAGATATACCCACACAAATATAATCAAAGAAAGTAATATATATATTATGTATTCACATTTAATTTATTGCGTATGTTAAAACATTAATAGAACGCCGAAAGCAATATATAACGTAGGGCCTTTCAAATGCTAACTGTGCCCTTTTTAAAATGTAAGTTAATCATCAAACTTTTACACATTTCATTCCTAACTTATATAACTTTTTATATTTAAAAGATTTGCCAGTGACGTTAACCAATTTCATTTGGCTTTCAGACGTTAAATTTTACTTTATAATCTTTATTATTTTTAACTTGCTGCATGACCTGGCCTATATGAGATTATTTAAAATTGTCATCAAATCCCATCATATTGGTCATTAAATAACACAAATTTATAGCATAGGAAAGTCGATATTTTATTATACATGGCAGCCTAAATCAACAAAAAAATTTGTTTCATATTAATTCAGAATAAAAAACAAAAAAATACCTACAACGCAGCTAGGTCCAAAGTGACTTGTCATATTGATACCTGATGCTCAGACGAAGGAACATTTTCACAAGCCCAATTCGAATGAAATAAGATATATGAGAAACAAAAAGAAAATATAAATAATTATCTTTGTTATCACTCCGTAAATATTCCTCCACAAATAGCAATAACTGCTGCTTTTTCATACAACAAAAATTATGTTATCTCAGAATATGTGAGAAACAAAATTATCCCTACATTTCACTCGAGAAAACTTGGTTTATGGATACATTGTTTGGTATCCTCCGCATACATGGCGATTGCATGCTTAGCTTTGTTATATCCCAGGTACATAATATATTTGACTTAGCACTGTCCGATAACTCTATTTGAATTTCGCAAATTCTGAAATCGGATTTCAATTAACTATGTAACAAAGTTGACACCAGAGAACTCTATATGTAAAGCAGAGTGATAATTTTAGATGTTCTAAATTATTTAAGTAATTACTGGTTTTACTGTTTATTAAAAATGGCAAGGTATGTGTGGCAAAAGTTTACAAAATATTTATGCCACGAATTATTTTAGAAACATTCAGAGGGAAAATAGATTTTAGAGCTAATGGAAATTTTAATATAAATATGTTCTGTGTTTTTATTGGCCAGTGCCAGTAGTTCGATTGAAATACATATTATTGATTTTTTTAACAACTAATTTTGATCAGGTACTTAACGCAAATTGGAAAGCTAAAGGTTTCTCGACATTTTTCACAATTGCAATAAAATTGTATCAGTTTTTTTTACATGCATTTTATTTCATCTAAATATATTTCTAAATGATTTATAAACCAAATATTTAAAAATTTGAATATGTAAATATACTTGGTTGTAAAGTGCTTCTTTGTCAAATGTTCTGGTAATAAGTAACTAAGCTATTACGAATAAAGTCCATACATGTAATTCAGCAGCTAATTGTAATAATATTTTGAGAACAATTAACTGCAATTTTAACTTACATTTTTTACTAGAGACCTATAACGATTTTTTCAACTTGATGTTACTTCTGACCTAAAACCAGTCTATTTAGCTGATGTTCATTTAGAAAAAAATGACCTACTTGGAAACATAGCTAGATCTAATCTCAGAAGGTTTATCAAATTTTAAATGGTTACATATCATACAGGATGGCCTACCTAAAACGACGCAATCTGTAGCTGCTTTGATGTTGAATGGTAATATTTTTTTTAAATAGAAGTCGAAGGTTATATGCGGATCGAAATGGGCTTCAATTTAAAGTTATTTGAAAATATACAGTGCCTTTTTTATTTGGTATATTCTGGGTTTTATTGCATGTTTGAATCCTCCATTAAAAAATACGTCAAATTTATTCAGCCTTACCTATGCCTAACTTACATGGTTTTCAAATATTTTACATTATTGAAAATATAGATTTTTTATCAGAGGGAATGACACCGAAAATAATTAACGTAATTAAATGAATTATATTGTATTCAAACCTTAGATTATTCAGTAATAGACAGGGTGTACAAAAAACAATGTCAAACTTTTCTCAAATTCAATCGGTATTAATAAAATTCGTTATTAAATCTTCGTATGTACTCATACCAGGAGAAAGTAGATTTAATTCCTTATCGGACTGTATTAGAGTTTTTCATTAACATTAAATTAAATTAAATAACTTGTATTATTATTAATAAGCACACACTGTATATAATGACTTAGTGCAACGTCAAATTTAGTTATCTATCAACATGTATTAGTTTTGCATATAAATAACAATTATAGTTTTCCAGAAATAGGGCTTTCCTAAACTTTGGATACAAATTGCAAATAATTCCAGGCAGCGGTTTCAATGCCACCTCGAATTTTTTAATTTAAATATCCATAATATTCAAAAGTCCTGCTTACTGCAAGTATACAAAAGGTAGGAACAGGTTAATCATTGAATTTAGGCAACGTATACCATTGATTTCTGTACACCCCATATTATAGTATTATATTAAATGACAATAGATCTAAATACTGATAGATCAAGCTAAACTCACTAGAAAAACATTAACGCGGCAAGAACTATTATACAGCAAAACAGTAAGTAAAGTACATTGAAATTTAGCGAACTATAGACATGTGTTTCTGACTTAAAGTCTTCATCAGTACAGTCAACTAGTTGAGAAAAAAGTACATCTAGTGCCAAAACTTAATACAACAAAACCACACAAGAGTCACCAACAGGAGCAAAACCGACTCTGTGTTAATAGAGTATCAAGTCCGGCGAAGATTTCGGATGTTTTCTTGGAAAGCACAAATGTCGGTTTTGCTCCTGTTGGTGTGGTTTTGTTGTATCAAGTTTTGGCGCTAGTTGTACTCGTCTCTCAACCAGTTGACTGTACTGATGAAGACCTTAAGTCAGTCAGAACCACGTGTCTCCAGTTAATTTTACTGTGTTTTAGCGGTCGTCAAAAAAATCCTATTTCTACTATATATATATATATATATATATATATATATATATATATATATATATATATATATATATATATATATATATATATATATATATATATATATATATATATATATATATATATATATATATATATATATATATATATATATATATATATATATATATATATATTATATATATTATTTTCCATTTAAAAACATTTAACCTTTATATGCCACGTTTTACATATGCAGTATATATTTAAGTATTTTTAAATTTTAGCCCTATCATATTCCTTGGACTTCTATTTGAGGGTATTAGCATTGAGCAGGTAGAGACCTCGTCGTATGTGGTGGGTCACCCTGTATAAGACGTCTATAAAGCCGCTTCAAAATAATACAATTTTACCTGTGGCTTACTCAACTAGCGAGATGTATTCCTTGAACTCCTTTATAGTTACTAACTTCATGCTTCTGGGCGTTTCAGAGATTTTAAAGTCTTATCTTTTCGCTAACAAGATAACCTGACTTTTAACACCTTGTCTTTGCAACTAAAGCTTCTGGTGAGGAACTCTTAAGACAGTCCAATAAAAAATAATTTAGTTTTTTTATATTTGTATTATTAATAGACTATACCGGGTGCCACAATAAAGTGGATCACCCCTATAACCCCTTTCTTTACCAAAATATTAAAATGAGTATTTGATTGACAAAATAAAACTTAATTTTACGTTTTTATACCATGGCAGCGTTGCCATATTTTCTTTTATTTCCCAATTTCTGCTACTAATCCTTGATTTTTAAAGAAACACCCTATATATGGTAGTATATTTTGATTCGTTGGGACATTCTAAGTACAACCATATATAATGTATGTGTTTCAGGCAGGAAAAGCTATTTTTTATTTTACAATCTAGAAAGAACTCTGTGATTTTGCAAAAACGATTAAGTTACGTCCAAAAAGCCTGGGAAAAATAAAGTTGATCCCCTGTTATTTACTAAACTTTTTTATACTTATTTAGTTATCACTTAAACAATTTTTTTCACAAATGGTCAATTTTTTTTTAATAGGGAGAGTGTAACGCATACCATGACAGCGTTGCCATATTTCTTTTATTTCCGAAATTCTGCTACTAATCCTTGATTTTTTTAAATAAACACCCTATATATGGGGCCATTCTAAGTACACCCATATATAATGTATGTGTATCTGGCAGGAAAAGCTATTTTTTTATTTCACAATCTAGAACTCTGTGATTTTGCAAAACCGATCAATTTACGTCGAAAAAGCCTGGGAAAAACAAAATTGATCCCCTCTTATTCACTAAACTTGTTTTATACCCATTTAGTTATAACTTAAACAATTTTTTTCACAAATGGTCAATTTCTTTTTAATGGCAAGAGTGTAACCCATCGAGTTAGCCAAAAAAATAATTTGATACCACAAAACAATATGCAATTTTTCAAAAAATCGGCAAATAAGACCATAAAATCCATTTATGTCGAAACAATATCTAAATACCCATGATATACAAATGTTTTGTTTTGACGCATAGTTGAACTTAAAATGTCATATTAATTCATAATAAGACAACAAATATAGGATATCCCATTAAGTTTTCGCTCGCCCAATGAGGTCCAGTTCACATACACTTTCCAAGGATTGGTGTAGTAGATGATTCCAGTGTGTGTTTATGAGTTGGTTTTTCTTTCCGTCCTTTTATCTGTTATCATTAATTCATTTTTTCTCATTTTATTTTACCCAAGTCGAACAATGTTACATGAAAAAATGATGATGGCTGTTCCTCCGCTAGAATATCCCGGAGCCAAACATAGAAATGTTATTTTTCATTCACCAATATCCGTAACTTCAGTAAAAGCTTCAATTCAATTTACTATCTCCAATCCTACAAACCTCATATTCTCTTTCTAACCGAAATCAAGATAAGCAATCACCTTTGCTTTCCTGGATATGAACTTCTTCCATCATTCCGCCTGAATGGTGGCGTTTGCGGTTACGTTTGTAGTAATCCGTCCTGCACAGCACTCTCTTGAATCGAACAGATCCAATATCCTGTGGCTCACACTAGCCCTTACAACTTCTACTAAATTTTTGTGTCTACCGTTCTCACTCAGACAATTCCTTAAACCTCGACAATTCCTTAAACCTCGACTTTCTTTCTGCTAAAGTGGATTTCCTAATTTCTGAATTCCCTTTATCTGAAATCATTATCCTTGGCAACTTTAACGTCCTTAAGAATACAAAAAAAAACTAATAACATAAAAAATATTCCATTAACAAAGATGTTTGACATCATTATTTTTGCAACACCCTGTAAACTGAAAGAATTTAATGAAGGTTTGATTTTCGTCAGATTTTTGTTAAATACTCCACCCCAGGAGCTCAAGTTGCGAAAATTTGACATGGTTAATTTTTTTTCGGCGGGTAGCAATTGTTGAGCACGATGCTATTATCTAAGAGTTTTGTTTTATTGAAAAACTATACAAAAATACTGTCTCGGAATGTATCCCTCATCTTGCTCGCTAAAATTACCCTTGAAACAAATTTTGGTTGTTTTTTTTTGAAACAAAGTCTGACTTCTGAAAGCCAAATAAATTTCACACTGTGAAAGAATTGACATTTCACTAAAAAAAAAGCACATATATATTTTTTAAGAAACAGCTCCAATATCTTCAAAGAAAGGCCTATTTCTTGTAATATTACTAAAGAAATAATTACAGGAGCATAATATAGTACACACATTAGCAAAGTCAAAACATGGTCTTAGATACTGTTTTTAAAATAAAATGTTTCACGAGATATATTTCGAATAGCAATAGGTAGGTAAATAAAAAATGTAACATCTTTGTACATCGTTTTAGACGCTCGATATCTCGAAAAATGCTTCGCAAAATTATTTTTGGTTTGTTCTAATAAAATCGTTTTCATATATACCTTAAATAAAATATTACGAAACCAAAAAAGAAGAATTAATTATTTGACTTTTTGTCCTGTGTACTATAAAAGTTTTTTTAAATGTTCATCAGAATTCTTGGACTGATTGATTCTAGTGCTTCATCACATTACCATATAGATCATATGGATGTTTTGTAGCTTTTAAGTAATGCTTGGTAACTTCCTATCTAGATTTTGATAATGTTCTGTTGTGTCAATATAGGCAATTTCTCTCTTCTATACCAGAAAGTTCAGCTTCAGCAATTCTGCTGCTTTTTCTGTTATCGATCAATCTGCAAAAGCTCCTTCAGCAGTCTAATTTTCTTAGTTATTATATATCCTTTTTTATTAATAGATTGGTTGGCTCGGTTATTCCAGGATTAGTTTATAAATACGTTTCTAAATGCTCACTTTCTAATCCACTTGTTTTGTAGTTCTTAAATGTATCAAATGCCCTTATATTTTATATGTCTGCTCTTGTACTGTAATATTATGAGGAGTATTACAAATCTTTCCATGATCTTTGTCTGTGGGGAATAGTGTTTTTTCATTTCCAATGAACCTCTACACCTCGCCCACAAATTATTTTTGACGGTCTTGATACAAGGGTTTTATTCTCTAGTCACTGTTATCCACCAGTTGTCCTACTTTTGACTTTTGACACTCACGCATATTCCTGCGACAATTATGACTTGTTCGACTTGTGACGATTTTTAAATGTTTTGGACCCTATGTAACCCCGTCTAAGATTGGAAATATTTCTTCAATTCATTATATTCGAGGTTCGTTAAATTACCATTCATTACTTTCCCTTTGGCTGTTCGTAACTTACCTCAGGCTACAATATCACTGGTGCATCTTGGCAATATCTTTCCCTACTTTTACACATGCTGAGTTGAAAAAAATCAAGGCCGTCATGTCGAAAATGTCATGAAAATATTGTTTACAAAGTTTTTGTCTTTTCACCTTATTTCAGTGTAACACTGATGTGTTGTCGTCTGTTTGTGTACACATTATATCTTTTTTGTTGGAGTATTGCCCTGACATTCCACACCTTAACTCTTGAAACCAATTCCTTAGTGATTTTCAGTGCTGAGCCCCTTTTGGTACTTCCGGAATTTCGATATGGTTGCTCAGCTTTGTGCGGAGTTTCTAAGGTTTTCTCAGGTAAAGTCTGCATCGACATGAAATCAAGAACTAGATAGAAGTTAACGAATCGACACAATATTATGTAGAGTATTACTCTGCTATTATTAATTCATACGTAAAGTAATAAAATCTTTATCAATAAATGGCTTAAACTAGCATAAAGTAATTTTCAAAATTAAAAAAAATCGAAATGGTTGTTTTTGGAATCAGTTTGTTCGAGACTGTACATCTGATTTATCAACGCTTTAAAGACATGCCAAATTGATGAAACTTTTTCGAGATATGAAATTTTTAACATACCTAGAATGTACAAAATTGTTCAGAGTTTTACTAAATAATTATTACCAATTTAAACTTTAAGAGTTAAATCTACCACTTTTTATTATATAACATATTATATTAATATAACAAAAATAAGCAGGATAAAGCAAACGGACATAGGGGATGTGAATAAAAGTAACACATTTAACTTCCTCTAGCATTTCACCTTCAGTTGATGGCTCTAGGTCACAAAGAATTTATTTCAATATCTCCTATATTCGTTCTATCTATCTAAAATATATACAATTACAGCATGTTAAAGCATGTAACCCGATAAGATATCAATGAGCCGGCTCATTTTGATTGTTGTAAAATTGTAGAGTGCTGTTTTAAGTTTTTGCACACTGCCAGCAGATTTTTGCACCAAGAATTATCCTTCACAATATTTTATTTTTAACGCAAGCTTTACTCTGTACCACGATGAGAGGGTAGCCACATTTCAACATTTTTGTGTATCACTTGGCTTATATTCCCACGAGCACTTTTAGATAATAAGCTTTGATAACTCTGACTTGAATGAAATGAAAAAAGTGAGTTTTAAACTCAATGATTTTATGGGACACTTAACTTCTAAACTTTAAATTCGTTCTTTTGGAGAATTTTGTTATACTCGTCTGTTTGGCAGTATGCAAAGAATTGAACATTATCGGTATCAAAATTAGGATAAGGATTTAATCAATATATTTCTAGAGTTATTGAAGCATTATCAGATATGGGACCATTTCTTAAAACGTTAACAACTCAAAACATAAAATATATGCGCCATTACACTTGATGATGATGGGAACCTTACATATTTTTTTCTAATTAACTGTTTCTTAATTTTTAATCAAAGTTAAAAAACAATTAAACATGGCCTCTAGCAAACTTTTCCATCTTTAAAGATCTGGACTACAAACCATGTAACATGATTTCATCACCAGAAGATCAAAATACGCTCGAGATTTTACAGAAGTTTTTACTAGTAGTTTTGACTAGCTCCCAATTGACAAGAAAACATATTGTTTCTTTTGTACTTCTGTATCCCTCTACATGCTAAATGCATATAGAATGTCGATTAATAGTTTTGAATTTTCGAAAGTATGTGAGTTGATCTGCATTCCAAGAGAAGGAGGAATAGAATTAAAACGAGTTTCTTAGGAATATGTTATAAACATTTTGTTTAGTTTTCTGGGAAATTTTGAAGTTCAGTGTTAGTATCAGCTGAAAATCATATAAGACATACATCAGCTTTTGTATATATATACGCAAAAACCTTAAAGAGGTTTTAAAGCGATCTGTCATATACCGTAAAAGGGGGCGAATAGGAACTTACGGGTAAAAAGGAACAAAACTCGGTAAAATGTTTTGAAAATGTATCATGTTTCTTGGAGATTATCAACAAAATCAATTGAGCTGGCAAAAAGACCAGAAATGCTTGTTCTTTCTGTTGGCAATATTGAAAACTTGGTCAACTGTCATTTATTAAATTGTCAGCTGTCAAAAATCAGCTGTAGGAAACAAGGTTTTTTTCTGGTTTAAAAATCTTTGTTGGGGAAAATAGAAAATTTAAGCAAATATAATTGAAATTTCGTATATTGTTAGCCCAGTTGACCCTATTTGATAATATGATTTTGTTTTATAAAAAATATTTGGTAATTTGGGACATAAAAAGTCAAGGTGGCTAGACTGTGGACAAAGGTCACATAAAAAGTCAAGGCTGCCAGACTTTTCTTAGAGAAGATGAGGAGAGTGCACTGATTGAAAAAATAAATATTGTTCGGAATGGGGCTACCCAATAGACCCGTATGATTTGCGAGAT
>JAUTXW010000144.1:0-220000 GCA_030620095.1 Kuschelorhynchus macadamiae | reverse complement strand
AGTTTTGTTGATTTACAAAAATAGACCGTTTAACTGAAACCCAAAGAATTGAAATTTTAATTATACTGGGTTATGGGTATAGAATGCGAAACCTGCAAGGTTGTTTGTAACATGTTTAAATGAAAAATATCCTAACAGAAATCCAATAACTAAATCTACCGTAAGTAAAATTAACAAAAAATGTCGATAAACTGGAAAGGTAAAAGATGCTGTACGTTCTGGCAGACTAGAAAGCACAATAATTCGTCATCTTGCTACCAAAACACTAGCAATAGAAAACAGCGTCTCAACTTTAAAAGTAGGTTGTAAAAAACAACGGAAACTATACAATACAAAAAACAAATACCTAATACAACAAACATTAACTTAATGAAACTAAGTAAGGTGTTTAAAAGGTTGTCCATTTACTACCTGACAGTAGGCCAAATACTGTCGGAAAACCTTTAATACATTAAAAAGAATGCCAGCTACATTCTATCTACATATCTACATTCGATTTCTATTCGCACCTTTACCCAATAAACTCTCACACGTTGAAAAAACGTTTTTTTTATACTACTAACCTTTTTAGATAAACGATTGTTTCAAATTTAAAATTAACCTCGGCAAAACGTTATGTATATAGTTATTTGAGACGCTTAAAACAACCAGTCTAATTGGGTTTGGAGCAATGTGTATTTAACATTCTATTTTGTTACTTTCTAACGTATGTATCTTTTCTTAAAGAAACGTTTTAGATATAACGTTTGTATAACTACTTATATACAAACTTTATATCTAACACTTCTTTAATAGTGGCATATTATGAAATATTGACACATTTTGTAAACTATATTTTATCCGACAAGGTCACTAAAAAGCCGAATTTCGTAATTCGAATTATCGATTCCCTTTCCTAGTGGTTTTACGTGAAAATAGAAACGTAGGTAGTTAACTCTTATAAAATATTCCTCTCAATTAGAGGTGTATTTATATTTAAAACAAATTATATAGTAGATGATTTTGATTGAAAGAAATTTAGCCTAGTCAGGATAAAAGAATAAAACAAGGCAACTTTTTTCAACTTTTAGTGCTTAAAAAATGTATCTGAAACATAAGCTCTGAACATGGATAAACATAAACATTTATTTAGTAGGAACCTACTCACATATGATAACATCAGAATAAAGTAAAATATGCAAGCATATACATTTTAAAGTAAACTATAAAAACATACATTTTTAATTCTAAAACAAATATAGTACAAGAAAACGGTTTTAATTGCGTTAATTACTAATGTTTTTTTACTTCTTCCCCTTCTACCTGTTGTAAAACATGCTTCCTAAAACGTATTCGCCTTTTGAGTAACCCTAAAAAAAGCAAGCGAAGATAAAGCAGGTGTAAGAATCAGTGACAACATGAAGAAGATAATGTACATTATAAAAAACAAACATTTTCATCCAGGGCTGCATTCTTCTGTAGCCCTGGATGAAAATGTTTGTTGTTGAAACAAATTTAGAAAGAAAAGTATCTGCTAAGTCAATATATTTTGATATTAGTTGATTATCTGATAATACAAAAACAGCACAGTGAAGTAAAAGAAAATGTTCATAATTAATATCAGTAATCGCGTTATGGAAAAGTATTACTCCGTAATATAAATGAAAACTGCGATTCCAACTTTCCATTTTGAAACGAATTTTAAAGATCTTATTTTTCGAACAAAGTCTGAAGTAATGTATAGTATAAGTAGCGATATTTTAGAATTTAATATTCCGATATTTCTAGCCGACAATCTATGAGGTTGTTTTCCTTCAATATAATAAATGAGTAACATTATTCGGGTTGTAAAAACGTTCCAGAAAATTGGCGCATATTTGGGGAACTGTATTTCCGCAAGGAGATATATATAAAATATTAGTTCCCAAATTTAGGGTATTATTTTCGTGTCACTCATACGTTGCCATAATAATTTCTGTATTTGCTTGGAGTTCTTTATATGTAATTAAAAGTTAATGTTAAAAAACAACGTTTTAAAAACGTTCAAACAAATCGTCCAAACAAATAGCATACATAATATTTGATACAGAGGTATTTTTTATTATACATCTGTTCATAATTCACTGCCCTTGTGTATTTCTTTATACTGTATATTCTCTAGTCAATACCAAATAAATGAAGAAAAATAAAATATTCATTGAAAGACATAAAACAAAATACAGAAGCTGGTGAAGCTAGACAAGGCCATGTTTATTCTACAGCTACACGCTTATAGTAGTTTTATTATCCTTTTCATCAAAAAAAGCCTAATACACATCAACCTAACCTTTACAACAACTTCTTAGCACAGCAAATCGTGTTTGTAAACTCAATTTTGAGTCTATTTACGGAGCACGAACGTAAACGGCAAACACAATAACAAATTCACAAAATGGCTGGTACACATCGTCGACACCAGCACGCCGCACAGTGATAGAAAATGCAATTCTAGCAGTTCAAAATTATGTAGGCAATTCTGGTAATGTTTTTATTGATGTAAGTAAATAATAAGTATATTTAAGTTCAAAATATTCATTTCTAATTTCGTATACAGCATTGTCCATGAAAAAAAAACTTGGAAAATGCAATGCAAAAAACGGAAAATGCAATGCGTGTCTAAAGTCAGGAACCCCCCCTCCTATTAACTTTTGAACCATTTGGTACATTTTAATGAAAATTTGAGAACTTGAGTAAGACAACAGAGGCTAAATTTTAGGCATGAAATGACAGACATAAATTTGAAAATGACAGTTTGGCGCCATTTTGGAAGCAAAAATTAATTAGAAATATATAGAAAAAGGGGTCCCGGTCGAGTAATACCTTATTTCAAAGATCTTTTTCTTCTCTTTTCATCCCCAAATTTTGAAGCATCTGTCATTATCCAAAACAAAATGGCGTTATGTCAAAATTAAATAATCTGTACCTATACTATCTCTTCAATTTTTACACGAACCTTTTTTTTCCAAATTGAACTTGGCAAATTGAATTTGGCACTCGATTTGACATTTATGTCTGTCATTTTATGCCTAAAATTTTGCTCACGTTATCCTACTCAAGTTCTCAAATTTTCATAAAAATATACCACACCATTCAAGAGATAAGGGGGGGTCCAGATTTTAGACAAGCCCTGCCGTGGTGTTAACAATAATAAGATAGTCTTAAGCGAATTACTTTATATATTTTCAAAAGAGTAGCTCTGGATATTAATTTCTCAGTAATGACCTTACCTTAATAGGTTAACAATCGGATAAATAACATTATTTATAGATATATACATAACTATCAGCATGGAAATAATTCTGCTATAATATAGTTTATTTTATACTACAATATTATCAAAATATGATACAGATTATAATAGAAAGTTGAACCAATTCGTCATAAGTATATAAACGTTTTTTTCTATTTTCCAAACTTATTAATCTCCAAACCCCCAGTTTTCACAGATTTTGTATGCAAACGTACAAAAATTGAAAGTTTGGAAGCTAATATTTGAAAATTAAAAAAAAGAAGTTTACGTAAATCTCACGTAAATGTCTTTCTAATGAAGATATTCTTTGTATCTAGAATCTAGATATTATGTTAGGTATGATATCTTAGGTATATAAAAGAAATTATGAAACTATAAGCATAAAAATGATAACAGTCTTAAATTATTACAAAACATTAATTACAAAACAAGTTTGAAAATACTCGTAATTTGAGTTCAAAAGGTTATCTAAATCAGTTTTTATGAATCGTTCTCCAAAAATTATTTTCATAGGTACAATACACTACACAAGATAATAAATTGAATAAGGACAATAATAACCAATTTTGTAAGTTAAAAAAGGCATTTATATACATACATATTTGAAGGGCGCAAACTTTCAAGCCTCAGTGCAAAAACGATAGTGTTCTGACTTTCTCAGTCATTCTTCATTATTCATGGAAAGAGATTCAAACGAACAAACAAACAAACCGTTATAAAAAAGGGTACCTAACTATAGAGGTTCAGGTGGAAGCAGAAGATCAATAACATCTCGACAGTAAATACTGTCTTGCCTAGGTGGTAGAACTCTCAAACTGGAAATAAGGGGATCGGAGGATACTAAGAGGATATTAAATAAATCTTCGTTGGTGTGTTTTCGAGATATTTTTCGAGTGTTATGCTCTCTGTAATATTTTGTCTCTTTATGACGAGATTCTTGAGCATCCTCTCCTAATTGACCTATCGGAATTAAAAAATGTTCAATGACTTCCCTACTGTGCATTAAAATCTTATGAACTGTTGGGGGCATTGGGTACCATGCATAAAGCTTAACAAATAGCTCAGCTGTTTCGAAGGCATATTGGCCAAAACGGGTTGAATTGATTGGGTAGCTGCAGTTTAAAGTTTTTAGTAAAACACTACATCTATAAATAAGGTTTTGATCTATTCCGGTTATATTAGATGATAATAAAGGGTCAGCAAAAAATCTTCTGGCGGTATTCCCGTCATTGGTGTTACCCGTACCTGGCTTTGGTTGATCTATTATTAGTCCGGTTTCTGCTCTAAATTGACGAATGATTTCTTTTTTTCTGTTTTCGAACTGATCTTTTTGATTTTTGGGAACCCGCCAAACTTTTATGTTAAGCCTATATGAAATATGAATCAAACATTCAAAGAACCTAATGTATGCGTGAAGGGTAGACAAGCCGAGGCTTAGAGCATCAGAGTTAATAGGTAATGTTTTAATATTATCAAGGTTGTTAAATTGTCCAGGGCCGGCATGACAAATATAACATTTTTGTGAGGATGTTGACATTAACGAATTACAAACCTTGCCATCTACCATAGTTCGTAACAATTTATGGTGTATAACATACTCATTATTATTTAAATTAATTTTCATTGTAGACAGCTGTTCGATTTGATTTTCAATATGGACAAATTCGGCTTTTATTACTTCGCTAGTCTCTTTGATAAATTGGATTCGCACAGGCCTGCAAAACCGTGTAGAGGATGTTCGAGGATTTTGCCATAAGATTTTTTTATTTTTTTCATGATTAACCTGCAACTGCAGTGGAACTATGGAAGTAGTCAGTATATTTGAGTCATCTGCCTCGCATACCTGTTTATAGTTACTTTGACTGCCACTTCCATCTGAACCCCACTTATAAATCATCGTTAAATTAATGACAGTTTCATTAATATTATTGGTAAAAGTAGGTAAAATAACTTTTTGCATCTCTAAAACTCGGGACGCAGTATGATTTAAAATATTTTGTAACGGTACTTCGATTGACGTATTTGTAGCCAGAATATTAAAAGGGTAACATTTTTTTTTTGCTTCGATAATTTTGTCGTATGTCGGGAATAGTTTTTTGAGTCCTTTTTTAATGATGAGGTTTCTTATACCGATATATTGGTATCTTGTAAACTTAAAGCTAACAAATAACGCAAGCGCCTCTTCTGGAGAAAATGATACTTGCCGTAGGTCCTCGGTCCTAGTTTCCAATTTTTTCAACCTAGTTGCATTCTTGAGGGAAGATCTCATTTTATGCAATATTGACGCAACATCCCGTTTACCATTCTTACGCAGTTTTATTTCTGTGGCTAAACAAAGTTCATCCTCGGTGATCAATGAGACCTTTTCCTGAACTCTTCTGCGCTTAGTAACTTCACTGCCTTCTTCGAATGATATTTTGGGACGGCCAACTCTCGAAGAAGAACTTCTGACTGAATGACTATCTTGAAACGAAATGACTATCACGCTAGAAAGCCATTGCTCGTTATTTTTTCTAAATTTTGCTTCAAATCTTCTCGCTTTGTTCCATTTCTCAGTCAAACTTTTTGTAAAGCTATCAGTAACTTTTGTGAGTAGCTTCTGGGTATTATTTGTTGGTTCATCATTACCAGTAACATGTAAAATATAATCTAATAGCAATTTCTGACATTCCGTGTGCCTTGGACGCAAAGGACAAATTGATTTTGCGATATCAAACAGGTCCGCTCCATTTATAGACGCAACTTTACCTAAAATAAATTCAAATTGCACCAAAAGGGGCAAAAGGTGGCAAGCCTAATTTAGCTTATCGAAAAGGGAAAATATCATAAAATATTATAAATCTTTTATTTAAATGTCATATTTAGTCGTTTCAAAGTTCTGCTCTATCATAATGTCAGTAAGATAGTTTTCCGTTTGGATTTACAAGAAAGTCTACCAACAAATCAAACGCGTTACAACTGGTATGAAAATACTAAAAAACTAGCTTACATACCTCCAAAAATATGTACCATTTTTATAATATTCACATACTTATTACAATTTACAAAAGTCATTCCAAATCGCAGAGAACGGTCAACACTTCATATGGCACAAGCCCGCTTGATTTTTAGCATCATTTAAACTTGATGATTTTGCGCAACGTGTTCACAAATGATACAGTGATATCAAGCAGATATCCCTAATACGTTTTCACTTTATTTTTAAGCAAAATATTTCAATGATAAAATTTGATTTTGAAATGCTAGAATTGCATTTTCTATCAGTGTGCGCCGCTCATTTAACCATTAAAAAAATAATTTTCCTTTTATAACAGAAAAACGGTAAACTTGGCAACAATGCGGAACTCGAGATTGGATCCGGCATAATTTCATACCTAAGTGTACATATTTTCATTAAATTCAGGTAAGCGGCACCTCAGATATTTCGCCGTTTCCTTACTTTTGTTACACGCTGTATAATACCGCAATATCTTTAAAATTATGTTGAAACAAATCTGTAATTAATATTTTGTTTTGCATTTCCGAGTGATTTTTTAAACTCATACTAATGGCGTTCGGTAATTTCATTGCTTAATCGAAATGAGGTTTTAATCACGTGACTTTCAGATGTAATAGAGTAATCTGCATGACTATTCGGATGTCCGCGATTTGGTTTTGTCAATTTTTGCATTAAATTAATTTTTTCCTTTATGTGTACAACTGCAATGAATTAAAAGGTATGTTTGTAATAAGTTATCAGCAAAACGTTCTGTTATTTTTTATTAAAATTTATTTCACTAGTGATGTATGTTTTAAAAGCAGCAACAGCAAAGTTTTTGACGACTATGAACTTAAATTACATTTTATAACGACCTCAACAGTAATAAAGAGTATTGGAAATATAACCTAAATCTGTAAATTTCCATTTTTCGAAACTTCCCTCGTTATGAATCTTTCCTTTTATTACCACTAGCGAAGTGTGACGCAATTTAATTCCACCCTACATAATGCCTTTTCAAACATTTTTATTTGGTGGATTTTGTTCCACTATATTGAATTCGTTTCTACCTATGCCACACTTGATTTTTGGGCATTGAAGTACATTAAATATGTAGTTTTTTACACTGAGTTTTTGAACATTTTATTTGTCCGCCATTTGTTCTGCTATCTTGAATTCGTAACTTTATCAGTTTATTCTATATTATACTTAATTCTTGCATAAAATTTGAAATCCGTCTTATAAGTAGGTTTTCAAGGTGATTTTTTTAAATATTTTATAAAACCGCCATAAAATGTTACCAATTTATTCGTATGTAAATTGAATAATGATAATTAGTTTTGTAGTAATAATTTTTTCAACATTTCACTAGGCGTTCATTTTGTTCCGCCCCTTCATTTTCGACCAAAATTTGAAGACAACCCGGTGACTAGTTTTTTAGTTATGCAACGAACTGACAGAGACACTTAGATGGCGAACTAGGGACCGTAAAACGAGCTCTGTAAAAACCTGGGAGAGTGATTTTTTCACGATTACAAATATTTTAGGTATTTGGCCGTCATTTTCTTTCGCCATCTTGAATTCGTAACACAATTTTACCCATTTATACATATATCACACCTAATTGTTGCACAAAATTTGAAATCATTCTAATAAGTAATTGTTTCAGGCTGATTGTTTAAATATGTTATTAAGCCTCCATTTTGTTTCGCTATCTTAGATTCGTACCAAAATTTTACCATTTTATTTTTTACGTAATACTTGATTGTGAAATATCTGAGGTAAATTGGATGAGCAGTTTTCTAGTAACATTTTAGTAAGTATAGTAATTTCACTAGGCCGCCATTTTCTTCCGTCATATTGGATTTTTACCAAAATATTACCAGATCATCCCCATATGAGCCATAATTTCTGGCTAAAATTTGAAGGCAATTGGGGAAGTAGTTTTTTAAATATACCGCGAACAGACAGACTGACAGACAGGCCGTCGGAATTGAGAAAACATGTTTTTACTTCCCTCGTAAAAGGAAGTATTGTAATCATGAAAAATCGCTTTCCAAGATTTTTTTCATATCTTCACGTGTCAGGGTCCCTAGATGACGAAAAACATGTTTTCTCAATTCCGTCCGTCTGTCTGTCTGTCTGCCTGTCTGTCTGTCAGCCTGTCTGTCTGTCAGCCTGTCTGTCTGTCAGCCTGTCTGTCTGTCAGCCTGTCTGTCTGTCTGTCTGTCTGTCAGCCTGTCTGTCTGTCAGCCTATCTATCTGTCTGTCAGCCTGTCTGTCTGTCTGTCTGTCAGCCTGCCTGTCTGTCTGTCAGCCGGTCTGTCTGTCTGTCTGTCGGTCTGTCAGCCTGTCTTTCTGTCAGCCTGTCTGTCTGTCTATCTGTCAGCCTGTCTGTCTGTCTGTCTATCTGTCAGCCTGCCTGTCTGTCTATCTGTCAGCCTGTCTGTCTGTCTGTCAGCCTGTCTGTCTGTCAGCCTGTCAGCCTGTCTGTCTGTCAGCCTGTCTGTCAGCCTGTCTGTCTGTCTGTCAGCCCGTCTGTCTGTCTGTCAGCCTGTTTGTCTGTCTGTCAGCCTGTCTGTGTGTCTGTCTGTCAGCCTGTCTGTTTGTCTGTCTGTCTGTCTGTCTGTCTGTCTGTCAGCCTGTCTGTCTGTCTGTCTGTCAGCCTGTCTGTCTGTCCTGTCTGTCCTGTCTGTCCTGTCTGTCTGTCTCTTCGCGACATAGCTAAAAAACTACTTATCCAATTGACTTCAAATTTTGGTCAAAAATTAAGGGTCATATAGGGATGACCTGGTAACATTTTGGTGAAAATCCAATATGGTGAGACAAAATGGCGACCTAGTGAAGTTTTAAAAAAATTATTATTAAAAACTGCTCATCCAATTTATCTCAAATTCTGCAAAAACATCAAGTATTATGTTGAAATCAAGTGGTAAAATTTTAGTACGAATCCAAGATGGCGGAACAAAATGGCGGCATAATAAAATATTTAAAAATTTATCCTGAAAAAACTGCTTAATGGTTTGATTTCGAATTGTGTGCTATTACCAATTACGGTATAAGGACCAACTAGTAAAATAGTGATACTAGTTCAAGATGGCCGAACAAAATGGCGATAAAATGTTTGTAATCGTGAAAAAATCACCCTCTCAGGTTTTACACATCTTTACGTTTTAGCTTCTCTAAATGCCAAAAAATATGTTTTATCAATTCCGTCTGTTGGTCTGTCTGTCTGTCAGTTCGCGGCACAGCTTAAAGACTACTTACCCCATTTACTTCAAATTTTGGTCAAACATTAAGGGTCATATGGGGATGACCTGGTAATATTTTGGTAAATATTCAATTTTGCGAAACCAAATGGCTCCTAGTAAAGTCTTAAAAAATATTATTAAAAAACTACTGATCCAATTTATCTCAAATTTTGCAAAAAGCATAAAGTATTATATGGGAAACAACTGGTACTATGTTGGTACGAATTCAAGGTGGCGGAACAAAATGGCGGTATAACATAATATTTAAAAATTCAGCCTGAAAAAACTACTTAGTGGATTGATTTCAAATTGTGTGCCATAACTAATTGTGGTATAGGGTTCAACTAGTAAAACTGTGTTACTAATTCAAGATGGCGGAACAAAATGGCAGCCAAATAAAATTTTTGTGGTCTCATCCTCTCACGATTTATATATCTTTATCTAGCGTCCCTAGATGCCAAAAAAACATGTTTTATCAATTCCGTCGGTCTGTCTGTCGGTCTGTGTGTCAGTTAGCGACATAGCTTAAATACTACTTATCCGAGTGACTTCAAATGTTGGCCAAAAATTAAGGGTCATATGGGGCCTGAGAATATTTTGGTAAAGTCCAATATGGCGGGACACTGTTAAAAAATCTTTGTTAGAGTGGTGTATTATTTGGGGTTAAGATCCAGTAAAAAAAACAAGTAATTTTTTTAATTGTCGACGTTTCGCAACTTAATTGTTGCATCCTCAGTAGCAGGACACATATATAAATCTTATATCCTGCATGAAGCCCATATTATCAGTACTTTTACTCCGTTGTTCCGCATATATTACCCATATATTAAGCTTCTAAATGGTTTTCATTAACGATCCTCTTGTTTTTATGTTAGAGTGGTGTATTATTTGGGGTTAGGATCCATTAAAAAAACAAAAGACTTTTTTTTTAATTATCGACGTTTCGACACTTTATTGTTGCATCTTCAGGACACATACATAGATTCTATATCCTGCATGAAACACATATTTTCACTCTTTACCTACTACGTTGGAGATATTTCCCGGATATTAAGTTTCTGAATGGTTTTCGTTAACGATCCTCTTGTTTTTATGTTAGAGTGGTATATTATTTGGGGTTAGGACTCAGTAAAAAAAACAAATGTATTTTTTTAAAATTGTCGGCGTTTCGCAACTTTATTGCTGCATCCTCAGGATCCATAAATTTTATATCCTGCGTGATACCCATATTATCAGTCTTTACCTATTCCGTTGGTTCGCAGATATTTCCCAGATATTAAATTTCTAAATGGTTTTCGTTAACGATCTTCTTGTTGTGATGTTAGAGTGGTGTATTATTTGGGGTTAGGAAATATCTGCGGACCAGTGGAGTAGGTAAAGAGTAATATGGGTTTTATGCAGGATATAAAATCTATGTGTCCTGAGGATGCAACAGTAAATTGGCGAAACGTCGGCATTTTAAAAAAGAATTTTTGTTTTTTTACTGGATCCTAATCCTAATCCTCCAACAACAAGAGGATGGTTTATGGAAACCATTCAGAAACTTGATATCTGGGATATCTGCGGACCAACGGAGTAGGAGAGACTGGTAAAATGGGTTTTAATTTAATATGGCGAAACAAAATGACGGCCAAATAAAATTATAAAAAATTAACATAGAAAATCTTATTCAATTGATTTTGAATTTCGCAGAAAAATTAAATGTGAATATGAGATACTTATTGAATTTATTTTAAATTATGCCCAAAAGTCAAGTGGCGTAGGTAGAAAGGAAATGGTAAAGATATTGGTAGGAATCCAATATGGCGCCCAATAAAAATAAAGAGACAGTATATGTAACACATACATACTGTTATTATATACTGAACTAACTTGGATCACACTTTACTCTTCTCAATAAAAGTAATAATTCATAACGAGAAAAGTTCCGGGTAAAGGAGTTACCGATTTTTTTGACATCTAGAGACCCTAAAAAGTGAAGACCTGTAGAAACGTGGAGGGTGATTTTTTAACGATTACAATACTTCCTTTTTACGAGGGAAGTAAAAAGCTCCCCTTTTAGTAAAAAAATACAGAAATATAACCTCACAAATTCAGATCGATTTAAGTCGTCAGCGTCGGTAAACATACCCAGAGCAAACAGATCTCCCTCCGATCAATCCGATTTAATAACAGAACAGTCAAAATTTCTCTACCTACAGTTACGGTGTAGTCTATTACCGTGTAGTCTAATAGACCTACTCAAAATGATGTTAATTCTGGTGCTAGTAAAAATACGAGGAAGGGCTCATTGGATTCTGAATGACGTCTAGAAAATTGTGCAAAAGTTTCAAACTCGCACATAAACAATTTGAAAAGTTATTAGGAAAGTAAGTTTTGAAAAAGAAGTAGAGAGAGTAGGAGTAGACATTCCTATAAAAAGGTTTTACTATAGGAACTCTATCTCTATTATTAATAATGTTTATTAGTTCAAAACAGTTAGGTGGTTAGGGAACAAGTAAAAATAGTTAAACTATTAAATATTGATTTAATTTTTTTTAAATTATGCTTTTATCTAGACTCTTGAAGTCGTCTGATCAATCTAACATAAATACCGAACGCCACTATTATGTTATTAATTTAGTAGGATAAAAAGTTTTATATATTTATTTGGGTTTAGGATAAATTATTTGCAATGTATTCTTCAGCCAAATCGATTTTACTTAGTTATAACAACGAACATAAACAAGACAAATAATATACTTTGGATATAGTTATGTACGATAATAAATTACTGATACCAGTTGTCTGTATTGTATTACTTTAATGATGTTGGTCTATATTTTTTACATGTTATTTTGACATCATTAATTGAATGACTGCACAACTGCAGAATTTTATCTACTATATAGGTATGGTTATTACTTTTTGGAACAGTTATTTCATGAAATTAATAATCATAATGGTTATATTTTCAATTCCACAAATGTCTGCCTATCAGCATAGATAGAAATAAAACTGTGAAAATAGAATAACAATAGTTATCAAAACTTCGAGTGGGGACACTGCTTGCCAATGTAAACAGTTTAAATGCAGGAAGAGTATTATTTTATTTATTTTTTATTTTCTTGTTTTACTTTCAATTGTTCCAGTGCAAGAAGTAGAGAAAGTAGTTTTTAAATGTAAGGTTAAACACATTTATTTTTACAGTAGGTAAGCTTTTTTTCATTTTACATAACTATTTTAAGTTTGTTTAGTTTACAAGTGTTGGAAAGAATATCTTAAATACAGGGTGTTTCTGAATAATTTTCCGATATTTCACAGGGTGATTCCTCAAGTATTTTTAAGGTAAACAATTAATATAAACGTGTGGTCTAAAATGTTTCATTTTCGAGATACAGGAAAATTGGTTCCTGGGACTTTTTTGACATTAGCAATTTGAATTTGATCTTAATTTAGCTCTTACTTGTAGGGGGCGCCACCTACATGTCTTTTCTCACTTTTAAAGGCTCGTAACTTTTTTGCACGACCTTATATTACATTTTTGGTAGAACAAAATGAATTCATCATTTTTACGTGAAAAAAATTTTTTCATTAGAAGTCGTTAGGAGCAACCGTTTTCGAGGTATTTGGATTTGAACTAATTGATGCATGTGACATTGAATGGTAAAGTGTAGGACTTTTTTTTCAAATTTAAATCCAAGGAATTATTTTTCAAGTTATCCATAATGCATTATGAGTTTTTTTTTAACTTTAAAAATTTGAATTTGATCTTAATTTACCTCTTACTTGTAAGGGACGCAACCTACATGTCTTTTCTCACTTTTAAAGGCTCGTAACTTTTTTGCACGACCTTTTATTACATTTTTGGTAAAAAAAATTAATTCCTCAATCATTTTTACGTGAAAAGTTTTTTTTCGAAAGAAGTCGCTAGGAGCAACCGTTTTCGAGGTATTTGGATTTGAAATAATCGATGCATGTAACATTGAATGACAATATAGGTCTTTTTTTCCAAATCTAAATCCAAAGAATTATTTTTCAGGATATCCATAATGCATTACGAGGGTTTTTGACCATTAGAAATTTGAATTTGATCTTAATTTAGCTCTTAGTTGTAGGGGCCGCCACCTACATGTCTTTTCTCACTTTCAAAGGCTCGTAACTTTTTTTTACGACCTTGTGTTACGTTTTCGGTCAACAAAATTAATTCCTCAATCATTTTTACGTGAAAAAGGTCTATTTATTAGAAGTCGCTAGGAGCAACCGTTTTCGAGGTATATGGATTTTAAATAATCAATTAATGTGTGATTGAATGGCAAAATGTAGGATTTTTTTTCCAAATCTAAATCAAATTCATTTTTTTAACAAAAATATAATACAAGGTCGTACAAAGAAGTTACGAGCCTTTAAAATTGAGAAAAGACGTGTACCTACAAGTAAGAGCTAAATTCAAATTTTTAATGTCAAACAACCCCCAGGTACCAATTTTTATCCAGAAATCGGAATTATTTAGGAAATTATGCAGAAAAACAAAAATAAAACGTTGACACGCTGTATCTCGAAAACGAAGCAGTTCTTAATCTGTTAGGAGAACATCTGGAAACAAGTACTAGAAAAATGTCGCTAACAGTAAACATTTTTTCAAGTTTGGAGTATTTTAGTCGAGAATTTGATTTATCCCTACCACATTCAGAGGGTTTAGGCACTTCTCCCTCGTGACTTTCCAATTCGTATAGACTTCTGTCTTTGGTTTCTGCAATTATTCTCTTATTCAAAATTCTCTATTTGGTAATCAAATCCTGTTCACCGTTGAAGCAAGTTTCTCAAGCAATGCTATTCGCAATTTTCATAATAATCATTTATGGTCAGAGGAAAACCCCATGCAATAGAGGAATTGTATTTTTAAGAACAGTTCTCCGTTAATGTGTGGGCTGGATGGAGTTCTAGGAGATTTTCTAATAGCTCCATTATTTTTTCCGGGGAGATTAAACGGCAAAGGTATCGGCAATTTTTCGAAGAAGATTTGGCCGTTTTGCTTGAAAATGTGCCACTTTTACTTCGAAATCAAATGTGGTTTATGCATGACATTGCACCAGCATATGTTAGCATTCAAGTGCGAGAATTTTTAAATCAAACTTTCAATAATCGCTGGATAGGTCGAAGAGGGCCACATCCATGGCCCCCTAGGTCACCAGACCTTAACTGTGTGGATTATTTCCTCTGGGGTCATCTTAAGACCCTCGTGTACTAAACTGCGATTCAAAGTGAAGAACAACTAAGGAATCGCATAATTATTTTACCAAAAATGTAATACGAGGTTGTACAAAAAAGTGACGAGCCGTTCAAAGTGAGAAAAGACATGTAGGTGGCGCCCCCTACCAGTAAGAGCTAAATTAAGATCAAATTCAAACTCCCACATACCAATTTTCATCTAGAAATCGGAAAGAATAAAAATAAAACTTTGACAGCCTGTATCTAGAAAACGAAGCATTTTGGACCACACGTTTATATTAACTTTTTACCTTAAAAATACTTGAGGAATTACTCTGTGAAATATTGGACACTTATTCAGCAAAATATGAAAATTTACTTGGAGCTGTTTTTCATATAAAAGTATGCCTAGTCCTTTTTTATGTCATTAGAACTAAATATTTATTTATTTCAATAAAGTATGTGTCGGTTATCATAAATTGCGTAAGTTAACTACATAATATTTACTATTAATCAAAATATAAGCCAAGAGGGTCAATAAATATCTGATAATAATTTGTTTCATTGAAATCTGAAGTAACTGATAATTAGAAACTTTCCGAAAGCAATAGATTCAAATTATAAAGTTAGATATAGAGCCCCTGGTTAGGGTTAGTAGAACTGGGATGAGGAATAGTGGACACATCTCAAAATTAACGGCTTAATTAATTAATTAACATATTAAACAAGTTCTTTTGTCCATTAGTTCTTTGAAATTGATTAAAAAGAAAATAATACAAACATCTTAGTAAAATTATAAAAAAATAATGTCTCACGTTACTTTAATAGGACACCATCAAATAGTTATTTTTAAAACGGAACTGCCCTCTCCGACTGCCAAATTTTATTCAGTTATAAACTGTTTATATCTTACTGGTGTTTTCCGACACAAAAAATTGCGTAAATACAGAAAGATGACAATAGCAGGATTAAAAAACCAAGTAAAAGTGGGATGAATAACGTGAAATCTTCAGACTTTGTTGTAATGGTTAAGTTAGCGCTTTGGATCGAGTAATACAACGTTCATCGTTCATTTGGGAAGTTATCTCTGCTGCTAACAGTTTCTGTAATCGTAAAATCTGGGTGTCTCTACATATAATGCAGAGTGTCAGTATGTTTGTTCGAAAATCAAACTTCCACAATAGATATAAAATTAGAATGTGGCAACATCTATGCAACGGTGCCATTATGTAAGGAAAAATCTGAAATTCTCTAATTTATGAGCCTTGGGCAAGTCATGGAGAATATTGGTTAAAAATGATTCTGAATAATATGGCGAATGCAATAATTGTTCTCAGGACCAAGACGCCCATATTTAACTCTATTCATTAAGCCCGCTACTCACTATGCGTGATACGATGCATATCAACGAACTGGCTCCAATAGTGTTGTAAATGTATATGCATGCGTGTGCCAAAATATTGGTGTTACTCTCTGACCAGGTATTAACTTTCTTATTTTAATAGAAACATCTGGTATATTTACAGTTTTTGTTTCAAGTTTTAGCGTCCCAGGATGCCAAAAAATATGTTTTATCAATTTCGCCGGTCCGTCTGTCGGTTAATCTGTCTGTCTGTCAGTTCAAGGCAGTGGTCACCAACCTATTCAAGGTGTTAAGCTACTTTGATAATGTAGAAATAAACCTTGAGCTACCTACTTGTAACCAGCGTTTAAACCAGCCTAAACGAAATAATGCACAGTTGTATTTGACATACATGTTTTTATGTAATTAATAAGTTCTTAACTAATACTAATACATACCTACCAACCGTAGGGGTTTAAAAAATAAACAAAATTGGCATGGCATGTCAATACGACTTAATAAATCTCATGTGCATGGCATGTCAATACGACTTAATAAAACTAAGCAAAACATTATAATTAAAATTTTAAACAAAAACATGTAATACAAAATGCGTCGTTCAATGCGAAGGTTGACTCTCGGATTCATCGATAATTTTTTTGATGTTTGCAGTGTAATTTGATACAGCCATTCGAACACAATTATCCAAATGTTCATCTGTAAGGCGATTGCAATATTTGTTCTTAATAAAATTATATCCAAAAATCAAATGTAGCATAGGTAGAAACTGGTAAAATATTGGTAGAAATCCAATATGATCTAACAAAATGGCGACGAATATAATTTTTTTAAAAGACAATATATATGTGTAACTAAATGAAGTACTGAATTAAAATGGGTCACACTTCACTATTCCTATTAAAAGTTGTATTTGACATACATGTTTTTATGTAATTAATAAGTTCTTAACTAATACTAATACATACCTACCAACCGTAGGGGTTTAAAAAATAAACAAAATTGGCATGGCATGTCAATACGACTTAATAAATCTAATGTGCATGGCATGTCAATACGACTTAATAAAACTAAGCAAAACATTATAATTAAAATTTTAAACAAAAACATGTAATACAAAATGCGTCGTTCAATGCGAAGGTTGACTCTCGGATTCATCGATAATTTTTTTGATGTTTGCAGTGTAATTTGATACAGCCATTCGAACACAATTATCCAAATGTTCATCTGTAAGGCGATTGCAAT
The DNA here is from genome assembly GCA_030620095.1 of Kuschelorhynchus macadamiae. Classification (NCBI taxonomy): domain Eukaryota; kingdom Metazoa; phylum Arthropoda; class Insecta; order Coleoptera; family Curculionidae; genus Kuschelorhynchus; species Kuschelorhynchus macadamiae. The sequence continues at coordinate 202,709 of JAUTXW010000144.1, read as the reverse complement.
ATTTGTTCTTAATAAACTTCATATTGGAGAAAAAAGATGCGTACAAATAGGTTGAAGTAAATAAAGCTTTCACTTTTAAGGCAACACGACATAGAACTAAATATTTGTCTTTACTTACTATAGGCCAGATACATTTTTTACTTGAAACTAACGATTTCAGTGCTAAATCACTTTGAAATGCAATCACTTATATTTCAGTTGCAGCGATGTCTTCGCCAAAAGTCTGCATAACACAAATTGCAAACTGTTGGATATCAGTTTCCATGACAACAACAAATTTAGCCACCAATACCATTTTGTTGAAATCCTTAAACCGATATTAGAAGTTATCCTTCAAGTTAGAAACTATTTCTACATGAGATTTACTGTCATAGGGTTCTACTGGATTTTGAGATATCTTCTCTGAAAGAACAGAAAAATGCTTGACATCACGGTTGATTAAGGTTTGTTCCCAAAACTCAAGTTTTTTTATGAATGCATTTATATCGGAAATAATGTCCGCCAGTTCTTTATCTCTTCCCTGAAGTTGCAAATTGAGTTCATTAATCTTGTCTGTAATGGCCACAAGAAACCCAAAATCGTGAAGCCAAATTGAATTTTGCAGTTCGGTTCGCCGCGTTTTTTGAAAAATTGAACTATGACAGATAGGGCTTCATTAAAACGTGTTAACACTCGCTCTCCACTTAACCATCGCACTTTAAAATGAAGAAGTGGATCCCCATACTGACAATCAATTTCATCGGCTTTTTTTTTTGAATTTGAGATTTTGAATAATCTTTTTTTGTAATGCATGAGCTCTAATCTTGTTTACAATTTTTACTACCAATTTCATGACGTTGTTTAGTTTTAAAAAATTTCCACATAATGTTTGCATTGCTAAATGCATTGCTAACAAAGAATTGTGTCAGTTGTCAAGCCTACCAATTTTGAAATTGGAATTAATTTTTCAGAAGATATACATTTGTTTAAATGAGAAAACAATTCCTGTTCAGTGATATGTCCTTTCAGTGGAATAAGCTTCAAAAGATCTTCTTTAATCATAAAATCACTAAAAACCATCCTGACGAACACGCCAGTCTGGGAAATGTTAACCACATCTGTTAATTCGTCCAGTTGAAGAGAGAAATAAACACAGTTATCTAATTCCGTTTTTAACTGTGAAAAAGTATCCTTGCTCATTACTTCCACTCGTCTCATGACTGTATTAGCAGAAAGATGCATAGATTTTATTGCTGAAACTATATCGTCTTTATTTTTATAGTTGGAAAATAAGGAATCTGCAGCTTCTAAAAACCCCTGTTTTATCATTTCACTGTCTTCATACGGTTTCTTTTTTGTGCAATTATTTGGGACACACGGTATGATGCTTCCGTTGCAGACTTATTTTTGTCAACTGCTTTTAAAAATATTGACTGTTGTCCAATTAACTGGTTCTTTAATTGTTTCGATTTTTCTTTTCCGCTGGCTTTCTGATTCGGATGTACACTTTTATGATGCCTCTCTTTCCTTTTTTAGCAACGGAAACAGAGGCATTACATGACAAATATACATTTTTACCTTTAACTGCTGTAAAAAGTACTGTTCTTGCCACTACGAATGAAAATTTTATGTCTTTACTTTATTATTACTGCTTGCCATAATATTTTTTATTGCTCACTCTGTGTACTAACACGTCTAATGCCTTTCAGTTTTAAACTGACCGAGTTGTATCCCCAACATGTGCATTTATGGCGTTCAAAAAAATCTAGATCGTTCTCGTGTTCTTAAACATTCACGCGATGCTGGCGCTCTAGTCAATTCTAACCGCTGCTTGTTTTCATATTCTGATTTTTTTTCAAAATTTCTGGACACTCTATGATTTTTACAAGATTTGTTCAAGGCATAGCTTAAAAACTACTTACCCGATTGATTTCAAATTTAAGGTTCATATGGGGATGATCTGGTAACAATATGGTGGTGTTGCGGTGTGTGTTAATATAAAACTACTTATTGAATGTATTTTAAATTATACCCAAAAATCAAATGTAGCATAGGTAGAAACTGGTAAAATATTGGTAGAAATCCAATATGATCTAACAAAATGGCGACGAATATAATTTTTTTAAAAGACAATATACAGGGTGTCCGGGAAAATGTGGGAGATCTCTCGGACTCAGATAGAACATTAAAAAATAAGATGACAAGTTCCCATAAATTTTTTTCCTAGCGGCTCTCCCTACGGAGATACGGCCCCCTAAAAGACCCCACTGGAAATCGGTTTTTCTAGAATAACTTTTAAACGACTCAATATAATTTAACGAAAATTTAATATGATAAACAGTAGTAAGGACCTCTCAAAATGCTTCCCTTAAAACATAATTAGCTTGTTTAGTTTACCAGGGACGGACTAGATTGTACATTTTAACGCTCAAATTTTTAACACCCTGTATGATAAGGAGTTAAAAAAAATAAATTTGGATACCTTGAACATTAAGCTAAAGAAAAGGTGCTCTTGTTCATTGTCGATAAAATGAACCGTTTTCGAGAAAAAAAATAATAAAAGTATTAATGTTTTATTATTGTTTATTTATCAGTATTAAAGAATGCACTTTTTTACAAACGTTACTATGGTACGAAATAAATAATCTCGCATTGACGTGTGCATTTGAAATCTTCTTGACACGTTGATCTTTTTGTACCTACTTCGATATTAATTTATTAAATTTTGAATACCTTGGTAAATTTAATTCGATAATGGGATACACATTTAGTGAGTATGCAGATATGCATCTTATGTACGGACTTGCATCTTGCAATGCTTATGAAGCAAGAAGGTTGTATGGAGAAAGATATTCTAATCGCAATATTCCAAATGAGAAAACATTTCAGCGAATTGACCAACGTCTAAGAGAAACTGGTGGGCAATTCTCAATTAATAAGGTAACATTATTGACGTTCATTAATTATTTTTAGGAAGTTTTGGGAAAAGGAGTACTGATGCTGGTGTGAGGAGAACAGTACGTACGGTGCAATTGGAGGAAGATATTTTGGATACTGTAGCTGATACTCCCTCAATAAGCACTCGAATATTAGCCGCGCAGCTTCATGTGTCAAAAAGTACAGTTGCTGAAGTACTTAAAGAACAGTTGTTATACCCTTATCATCTGCAAAAAGTGCATCAACTACTTCCTGAAGATTTTCCTCGAAGAATCCAGTTCGCAAACTGGTTGTTAGATCAACAACGAACAAACCCAAACTTCATTAGCATTATTCTTTTTACCGATGAAGCAGGATTTACCAAAGATGTTATTGTAAATTTACATAACTCGCATGTATGGGCTGATGAAAACCCTCATGCCACTGTCGTTCATCATCATCAACATCAGTTTCAATCCATTAATGTTTGGGCAGGAATAATCGGCAATTTTTTCATTGGACCATGCGTATTACCGGCACGATTGAATGGTGAACTTTATTTAGAGTTCCTTCATTACGCTTTTCTAGATTCAATAGAGCATTTGCCACTTGAAACCCGCCAAAGGATGCATTTTATGCATGATGATGCCCCACCCCATTTTAGCGTTGCTGTACGGGACCACCTAAATAACGTCTATGGAAACCGTTGGATAGGCAGAGGAGGTCCCATTGCCTGGCCTCCACGGTCTCCCGACCTAACGCCAATGGATTTCTACCTGTGGGGTGATCTCAAAACCTTGGTGTATTCCTCTCCGGTTGCTACTAGGGAGGAACTTTTACAGAGAATCACGTTTCATTGCGATATGATAAGGAACAATGCTGGGTTGTTGTGGCGAGTACAGCAGTCCTCTATTCGTCGTGCCCGCGAGTGCATCACAAATCACGGAGCACATGTTGAACCCACTTATGAAGTTTTTAATTGACTTTTTTCTATTTAGCGTATTAGGTTGTTCAGGATCAAAACATATTTAATACTCCCAAAGTTGTATTCTTTTATTATTTTTTTTTCTCGAAAACGGTTCATTTTATCGACAATGAACAAGAGTACCTTTTCTTTAGCTTAATGTTCAAGGTATCCAAATTTATTTTTTTTAACTCCTTATCATACAGGGTGTTAAAAATTTGAGCGTTAAAATGTACAATCTAGTCCGTCCCTGGTAAACTAAACAAGCTAATTATGTTTTAAGGGAAGCATTTTGAGAGGTCCTTACTACTGTTTATCATATTAAATTTTCGTTAAATTATATTGAGTCGTTTAAAAGTTATTCTAGAAAAACCGATTTCCAGTGGGGTCCTTTAGGGGGCCGTATCTCCGTAGGGAGGGCCGCTAGGAAAAAAATTTATGGGAACTTGTCATCTTATTTTTTAATGTTCTATCTGAGTCCGAGAGATCTCCCACATTTTCTCGGACACCCTGTATATGTGTAACTAAATGAAGTACTGAATTAAAATGGGTCACACTTCACTATTCCTATTAAAAGGAAAGACTCATGACTAGGGACGTTCCGGGTAAAGGACATTTACCGATTTTTTATTACAAATTTTTAATGTTATAGATATTCATGATGATGGGGTTAGTACTTTTTCTTCCCTGTTAGGTGTGGATAGGTTTGTTGATAGAACAATATGGATTATTGATTTTTATAAAGACTAGATTCGATGACTTACTATCAAAATTTGTACATAAGTCGTTATCAAAAAAGTATAAAAAGTTAAATGTTTCCCGTTTTATCGCTTTTCTCTTAAGAAATATTGAGAAAATGCTGCTTGTATAAGTACTTCAATGTTCAATAAAATACTCCTCAATGTGATCTTTTTCCTCCAGTTTCACAATGAGCCCTTCCTGGTCATCATGTTTTAAAACAAATAAAAAAAGAGGCTTTTCCGCATATTTTAGAAGTCAGTTGATCTAACGATAATCACTAAATACACTTATCAATAAGTAGTACGCTTTTTTTGGGCTGCTTCTCCTATGCTTTTATATAAACCATATCATACAAAGCTTATTTAGATAAATTTCTGCATTTATTAAGCGATTTGAACTCTTAAGACGACGGGTTATTGTAATTTTGATATGTGTAATCTGTTGATATGCGTTTCGAAATTATATTTATTTTCTAGAATAATCAAAGAACGACAAATTGATTTTTATAAATGCCATACTATAATTAATTTCGAAGAGTTGAAATGTCATGAAATATAAAATTACTGTTATGATCGCCTGTAGAAACCAGGCTGGAAGGAAGAAATAAGAATGTCAGAATAGGAATTATTTGCCTTTGTTGCTCTTTAGATACTAAGTTTATCATTTTTTCCAAAATGATATAGAGATAGTGTCTTTCAAAAAATGTAACATAGAACAAAAGCTTTCACGGCTGTGGTCAATTAAGAAATCATGGTTCTTGGGATTAGACCAGGTCAATGGAATCACTTTCAGACGTTTCGCTTTCGACTGCACGAGGCATCTTCAGGGATTTTTACTTCACGAGATCGGAACACTGAATGAGCTCGGAGAGACCCAGATCGGTTATTTATAGTCGACCTGTGTTTACCGGAGCGTGACTCGGTGTAACGATCGGTTTCTACGTTTGATGAAGACTGAAGCCCGTATCTCTATTAAAATTGTTACGATGCTTATAAATTTCAATAGATTCTCTAATTTTGCGTTTATAGAATCCAGAAACCGGTGCAAGAACTTTGGTTTCTTTTACATTTATAACATGTAAAGTAGAATGTTAGTGTTCAGATACAGCAGATTGTACAATTTGTTTCTTTCTGATACATCGTTCATGTTCTTTAAGCCTAGTCGATATGGATCGTCCAGTGTCTCCAATATAGACATCACCACAGGAACAAGAAATTGCATGTACTTCTTCCGTTTGGAAAGGAATCGGTCTGTCTGCCAGCCCGACGCGTAGCTTAAAAAATACTTACCCGATCGACTTCAAATTTTGATCAAACATTAAGGGTCATATGGGAAGGACCTGGTAATATTTTGGTAAAAATCTAGTATGGTGGAATAAAAAGGAGGCCTGCCTAGTGAAATGTTAAAAAAAATATTAAAAAAACGAATTATTCAAGCTTCCTTAAATTTTGCACAAAAAGGAGGCGTTACATAGGAATGAACATTTTGATATGAATCCAATATAGCAAAAGAAAATTGCAGCCTAATAAAATATGAAAAAAAAACAGCCTGAAAAATTAGTGATTAGGTTAATTTCATATTTTGTGCAAGCATTAAGTGTGATAAAATTAAAAATGTTCACGAAACAAAGGAATAGCGCCTTTCAAAAATATAAGAGAACCAAGCGAAATGAAGACTGGGTTCATTACAAATACCTAAGAAATTTTGCATTAGCTGCTATTAGAAAGGAGAAAAAAATATATTTCGACTCTTTATGTAGAGAAAATAATTCTAAAAAAAATGTGGGCTGCACTAAGAAACCTAATTATTTGTTCAAATAAAAATAACTATATTCCAAATAATTTATCTGATGCTAATGATATCAATGACTTTTTTGCCTCGTTTATACAAAACACAGCCACTTGTACAGAAAGAGTGAGTTTCTATAAAAACAACACTTTTAATAATAATCATCTGTTTTCATCTCATTTAGCAACTGAGTCAGATATAAATAAACTTTTAAACTCCATAAAAGTAATGCGACTGGATTTGATGAAATTTCTCCTCATATGCTAAAATACTGCAGTCCCTTTATGACAAATTCATATTACATATTATAAATTGTTCCAATGAAATCAGCTATTTTCCGGGTCAGTGGAAGATATCAATTAGAAAACTTTTACCTAAAGTTACAAATCCGACTAGTTTTAATGATATACGAGTAATTAGTATTCTCCCTACTCTCTAAAATATTTGAAAAAAATTTACATAATCAAATGTATGACTTTTGTAACAAAAATATTATTCTTTCTACGCAGTATGGGTTTTTGAAAGGTTCTGGTACATCGATAACTTTGACTAATGGAACTGATGACATTTTTAGGGGTTGTGATAATAATATGAAAACTATTTTAATTCTTTTGGATTTCTCAAAAGCCTTTAACACTATTAATCATAATCTACTTATTTCTGAATTAAAATATTACGGTTTTAGTGAGAAGTCTGTCCTCGTTAAATCATACATAACGAACCGGTCTCAAACTATCTTTTCTGAAAAGAAACATTCTGATCGAGGTAAAATAATTTCTGGTATACCTTATACTTATAACAAGGGTCCGTCTTGGGACCATTGTTGTTTCTTATATATACATCCGATATTTTAAAAGCTGTAACATGTTGCAAAGTACAAGCATTTGCTGATGATACTCAGATTTATTGCTGTTTTGATGTAAGTGATCAGGTAGATATTGAATCGGCTATTAACAGTGATTTAAAAATGATAAATGAACTTTCTGAGAAACATAACTTACATTTAAATCCTTCAAAATCCAATCTGTTGGTGTTTGATAATAAAAATAAAGAAAATTTTATAAAAGATAACTTCAGTATAGCAATTAATGGTTCCAAAATAAAGTTTGTTGATAATGCCAAGAATTTGGGAGTTGTATTAGATATGCAGTTAAGGTTTAAGGAACATTTAAAGCAATTGTTTCAAAGAGCTTATAATTCATTAAGGATGTTGTATAGTAATAGGCATGCTTTAAATAGAAAACATAGGAGAAACTTATGTGAGTCTCTTGTTCTGTCTAATTTTTCATATTGCGATTTTTTATAGTTTTGTCTAGATCGGGAGAGTCGGTCTCGTATAGAAAAAATACAAAATAACTGCTTAAGATCTGTTCTTGGATTAAAAAAATATAATCACATTTCACATTTGTATAAAGAAGTCAACTGGTTACGAATGGTTGCTCGTAGAAACCTTAATTTTTGTAGTTTTTTAATTAAATGTATTAGTGATACTTCTTCCCGCGTTTCTGTTCACGAACGATTAATTTTTCGTGGTGAAATACATGGATGAGATGTAAGAGGTAGAAATAAAATCACCAGAGCGCCATGTTTCACAGATATTTTTCATACAATGCTGTTCGACGTTATAATGCGCTTCCTGTCGAATTTTTAAATTTAAAAGAGCCGGAATTCAAAGTAAAATATAGAAAATACCTTTTTGATTTGCAAAACACTGTACTGAAATAGTGGACTGTCAGGGGCACAATTTTATGATTTATAAAAGATCTGTTCTTATTGCACCCAAACTTTATTAACTATATAAAAATACCACTACTTACTATGACTAATGTTAGATTAGATTTAGAATATTCCTTGTCACTGATTGGTTCAGTAGAGTAGCTATAAAGCTAAACTGCGCCAATCATCGATGAAACTTTTTTTTATGTATTTAAATATTTTGTACATTTTGTGAATAAAAGGCATTATTTATTATTATTATTATTATTATATATAACTATGCACAGGGTTTTATTACATATACAAGGTGCTTAGTTTATTTCAATCCAGTATCAACTTCTTAAAAACTAAAAGCTCATTTTTTGCATACATTAGGACTACATACAGGAAAATACTTCTTATCGATATGAAACAGCTACCTAAAAATTAAAAAAAAAATATTCCAGAAACATTAAGCTTGCCTAACAAATGGTGTATAGCATTTTGTATACATAACACATTTATTTCCACTAAGCAAGGTAGTAAGACACTAGACAAACTTATTCTCTTTTTTTTTTCGTACACAAACAATTTTTTATATATAGGTTTACTCTAAGGGGGTGAAACAACACTCTAAAAATAAAATTAAAATTGAGGTTTTTATTTTATTAGAATTGGCAGCTGGCAAAAAATGACAACCTAATATGGATCTGAACTTTGAACCTTTCAGCTTTCAAATTTTTAATTTAGACTCCAAGGGCTACTGTTTACGTCCTGCCCAATAGGGGCGCAAACTTTATAAGTTATAGTAAAACCAGTTTGCCGAACTTAATTCATTATGTTTTTTTTTTGTTTAATTTGGCAGATGGTTGATAGCGCATGGTGGATCATGGATTAAGCTAAAAGAAACATCTTAACAAAATATCAAACTGCAAGTTTAATATAAGTAATTCAGAAGTTTAATGTGATTTGTGAAAATATATTCGAAACAAAAAAATAGATTTACTTGCTTATCAACAAGCATTTCCAAGAAGAAATAAAAAATCGATTCTTCAGCGAATTAAACAAGCTTTCGAGTTTTCAAAAGCTCGTTAAAATCGTTTTCCAAATTCAAACATATGTCACAATTGTTCTGTGTCGGTGATCAGTTTATTTGAAATAAAAATGTTCCATGTCGAAAGAATTTTCTTGTCCAGAACACGAAGCTGCCTTAATAACATAGCAGAAACGATTATCTAATTTGTTGGTAATTTCCTTTCAATCTTTGTAAGTGACTGGCGAACAATCGGTTCCACAAATTGTATTAAAGGCTCTCGTAAAAGTTGGCGGATGTCATGTATTCATTGACTGAGAGCTCTCTTACCTACGTCACACTTCTTCGAATTAGAATATAAACGAGATAATTCTAAGCTTTCTTATATTGGCAAAGGATTCATATATAATTTGTTTTATTTTGTTTAACACTTCTTTGAAGCGTATGCCGGGACAGGGATAATTTATATTTGAAGCAGAAAACTATGGCCCATGAATTCATTACAGAATATTTTATGCAGTGGCGTCTCCTGGTTAACTTTTAGGGGTATATATATATATATATATATATATATATATATATATATATATATATATATATATATACATACATACATACATACATACATACACCTAATTTCCTGATTATTATATTATACACCACAGAGTCATCTGAAAAAATTAAAAACACGAAACAATGAAATGCCCTTATCCCTTCGCAATCACATATCCAGTTACATAAATCGTACATATTTTTACCAAAATAACAATTTACTTTTTTGTTTTTGTCTTTACTTGTCCAACGAATTTTAAGTTCCGGCAAAGGTCGACATCTGGCTTTAAATTCGAGACATTTCTCAAAGTTCAGCACACTGCGGGCTTTTGAAGTCTTAAGATTTCAAACCACTGTGGCTACCATTATTAGAAACATTAATTTTTTCAATTAATTTAAACTACAAAATCAACAAATAAGTCTTGAAAATAAAATAATTTCTATAAAAATACGCAATCGTAACCACAATCTATCACACGATTCACATTAAAGGCATGAACTGACAAAAACATTTTAAGTTTCCTTGGAGCGGCTGTTGACCTAAAATTTGCCAACGTAAGCCGTATATTCCTATGCGCCCCTATGCGAATTCAATCGGGACACTCGGGAAAAAGTCGCCTCCGTTTATAACCACGAGGACATCGCGGGCCGCCAGCCTCGTGGTCCAACGAAACTAAACCTTCGGAGATCGCTGTGCGATGCATCGATAGTGCGACTGCCGCGGAATCAGCATGAGCATTCAACGAGTTTACACGCTTAGAATAATAGAAGGAATTTCCAAATTTAAACGAAATTAAAAAAATATAAATTATTTATTATTTTGTGTTTGGAAATATTTATTAGGGGGTCATGTACTATTGTATAAATTAAAAATATCTACCAGCGGCGCACAGTGACATAGAAAACGATTCTTGATAGACATAGACAAACATGTCAGTGCGTCTATAAAATTGTGCACAAATTCGGTTAAAATAAAGGTAAATCTTTGTGACAATAATATTAAAACATGTAATGTGATTTATTAAATTGCGCTTTTTTTGGCACTAGTAATAAATATGCAGGGTGGTTTGTTTATGCATTGAAATATAGATGGTAATGCATTTTTATTTCATATTTGAAATATGTCCAAAATCTTGTGGCATACCCTGTACACCGTGTTCCACATAAAAGTGCCCACTATACTATCTGGAAATCCGTCATAGATACGAAAAAATGTTTCATACAAAAGTTTCTTTAAATTTGAAGTTCTTTTAAAATATGTTTCCATGTATACAGGGTGTCCCAATTTTGCTGGGACGACATGAACTATACAATTTTAAACTTGACACCCTGTATTTTTTCCATTATTTGATTCCTTGTCAAGAATAAACATAAGTTACCAATTTAAACTATAGTCGATTTAGTTTAGATATTCGATTAGTATAATCCCTGGATTATTGATAATGTTAAATTACTTATTGAATAATAAGGCAAAATTTAATTTTAAAAAGAATAAGAGTCCTCAAAGTTCATTGAATATAAAGAACTTAGAAATCTAACTAACAGCTCTATTCGTCGCGAAAAAAAGGCTTATCTACATCATAAACTCAATAACCCCGAAAGCAAAGTTTTATGGAGCCCTCTTAAGAACTTTAACATAATTAAAAAAAAAAACGACATTAGCACGTTTTTTATTAACTCTATACCACAAAGTAATATTTCACCAAATATACGTAAGTACTGAGAATATGCACCCGAAAGTTCAAAATGAGTTAAATATTAAAGCAGTTAGTGAGTGTGAAATCTCAAAACTGCTTTGTCAAATTAAAACTAGGGCTGTCCATGCAGATAGTATTCATATTAATTTTATTTTATTTTGTTGCCCTTTTATCTTAGAATACATTTGTTACATCGGGTTTTAATGAATCAAATAGCCGAATATATAGAAAAAAATAACTTAATGGATGACACTCAGTCCGGTTACAGGAGTGGTCACAGTTGTGCTACCGCTCTCTTAAATGTTAGCGACAATATTCTCAGAGCAACTGATAGAGGCGAATGTACAGCGCTGGTTCTGTCGGATTATTCCAAAGCGTTCAATACTATCAACCATCAAACTTTGTTTGTCATTTTGAAATATCTGGGGTTCCATTTAAGTCCTGTTACCTTAATACAAAATTATTTAAAAGAACGGAAACAAAGAGTAGTTTTAAACAACGTTCAATCTGAATATTTAAACGTTAAAAAAGGAGTACCACAAGGCTCTATTTTGGAACCAATTTTATTTATTTTGTATATTAGCAAATTCTCTGAATTTCTTAAAAATTGTAAGATTCAAAAATACGCTGATGATACCCAAGTGTATCATTCTTTTGCAACGACCCTGTTTCCAAACGCTTGTAATAATGTTAACGAAGACCTTAAAATAACTGAAAAAGTTTCGAAAGACCATGCGCTGCATTTAAATCCTCGTAAATGTGTTGTAATGTTGTTTGGTAGGCCCATAGACGTAAAATGTTTAGCTCAATATATAGAAATTAAAATTGGAAACGAAGTCTTACCTATAAAATCTGAGGCTAAAAACTTAATCTAATCTTAGACAACAAACCCAGATTTGATTTGGAATTGAAAAGCTAAAGGGATTATATAATTCTAGGCATATTCTTAGACAAAATCTAAAAAAAAATATTATGTGATTCCCTGATTTTGTCAACGTTTACACATTGTAACGTGGTATATGGTCCATGTTTGACAGCTGACACTGCGCAACGTATAGAAAATATATCAAAATACTGCTTAAAATTAATTTATGGCATACGCCGTAATCGATGAGTTAGTTACAAACTCAAAGAGATCAAATGGGTAAATATGAAAACCAGACGATATATCTATAGATGCTGCCTGTATTGCAAGATATTTAATTAAAAATCTCCTAAGTACTTATTGTATAAGTATAAGTACTTATTTGTATAACAAAATAACATTTAGAACGGATGACAATAATTTAAATTTACGTTTTAAGGGTGTAATGCGATATAAAACAGTCCTTTTTTGAAAGATCCGTTACCTTTGATCTAACTAAACTCCACAATTCTCTGTCCCCTTCGCTTAGGTCATGCTCTGTTTCACCGTTCCAAACCCTCATCTCGTAGGACGCCTCTGTATAGGAAATAGTATATATTATTTATATAATATTTAAAACCATTGTAACCATTATCAGATTATGTGTGCAGTAATGGAAACTAATAAGATTTCAAGTTTCTAAGTTTTTGTTTTGTAAAAAGGACATGTACTTATTTCCTAAGGATAAGTGTTAAAAACAGATTGTTTCGCTCTGTTGATCTGCACTCTTGCCTTTTCAATGTATGACTTTGTATACTTGAATAAAGATTATCGTTATTATTATTATTTGTTAGCGTCAGGTCATGACTTTTCAATTTTTGATGTTGATGTTTTATATGAATGTCCGAAGGGGAAAAAGCTTGACCTTTTAGAAAAAATGGAATTAACCAAAGTTATAAAGAGTCCTATTCTCACTTCCGATGAAAATGTTTTTAATTTCGAACGAACCCTAATATTTAACAATTTAATGTAACAGTAATCGTAGGCAACCTTCATTTCATTCACTAATTTCTAGAGTGAGAGTTTTTGGTGATTTTGTTTGACTTGACGGGTTCGATCCCAGCTAGAGACATGAATCTTTTTTAATATTTTATTTTCTTTAATCACGTGAGATTTAACCTCATTTTAGTGTCAATCAAATATGTATAAGTAGTTTCTTTGTTTTGTTGTACTTTAGTGTGTTATATTCTATTTGTAAGTTATTGTTTTAGGATTTGTGAGTGGGATTATTTTACTAAGGCTCTCTCTGTTGTTTGTAGGTCTGATGATGCTCGAAAGGGCGAAAAACGTGTCATGTTAATAATTATAATTTACTGAGTCCGAGACTTGGAGTCTTTTTCTATGTTTGTTATTAAAACTAAATCTCTTTGAGAAATTTGGACAAGTTCTTCGATTTTTACACACAAAAAGATTGGGCAGTGCTTATTGACACCAAAAGATGTAATTCCTTTACAATCAGAAGGGGTTTATAAAGTTCGTTGTTCCTGCGGTAAAGTGTATATAGGTGAATCTGGTCGGTCTGTGTCTCTGAGAAAAGAACGAATTGAAATTATCTAACCACACTACACCACAACTTGTTACGTTCTGGACGCGCGTTTCGCTAACAAAGTTAGCATCATCAGCAGATGATACAAACTAAAGTAACTTATTCTTAACTATAAAATATAACTTTTCTGTTCTTCCGTATCTTAAATGTGCCATGTGTTCTTTAAAACGAATGTTTGTGGAGCGTTTAGTTTGCCATATTGCACATATTCTAGATCGCAGTCATTACAGCTGATTTCATAGATGCCACTCCTCTCCTTCAAGTCGACTTTGTCTTTAGGGTTTCCAAGGAGATTTTTTAAACTGTTCTCCGTTTTTTAGGCTACTCTAAAGCCTACGTTTTTAAATAATTTTTCTAGACCTCTCGTATATCTGAGATCATATGGGATTACTATGAACTTATTGGGAGCCTCAGGTGCTTGAAGAGTAGAGGCATCTTTTAACATTTTTTACGCTTATGTCTATTTACTAATTTATATCCAAATTATCATTATATCCATTACTTTTAGCTATATTTTTAATCCAATTCATTTCACGTCGTTCTTTACTTATTTGAAGATTGACTAAACTGTGAGTTAAGAAATGAAATGCTGCCATTTTGTCTTGACGGCAATGAAATGAGTCGGATGTTATATACCTATAAGTATTAGTAAATTTCCTATAAATATCAAATTCTAATTTATCGTTATTCTAATAACTAACGTGTCGAGAAATGGTAATTGCCCATTGTTCTCTTTTTCGTAAGTAAAATTAATGGAAGTATATTTATTGTTTAATGTTTCTAAGAAAGTGTCCATATTTTCTGTTTTAGTATCAAAAATAGCAAATATATCATCTACGTATCTATACCACACTCTTGTGAAATATTTGAGTTCTTTTTTGAATGGGTTTCTAATGTACCCATAAACAAATTTGCAAGGAACAGAGATAAGCAATTGCCCGTCGTATTTGCCATACATAAATTAGTACATAGACATAAGCATAAGAAAATGTTAAAAGATGCCACTACTCTTCATGCACCTGAGGAGGCTCCCCAATAAGTTCATAGTAATCCCAGATATACGAGAGCTCTAGAAAAAGTATTTAAAAACGTAGGTTTTAGAGTAGCCTACAAAACGGAGAACAGTTGGAAAAATCTCCTTGGAAACCCTAAAGACAAAGTCGACTTGAAGGAGAGGAGTGGCATCTGTGAAATTAGCTGTAATGACTGCGATTTAAAATATGTTGGGCAAACTAAACGCTTCATAAACATTGTTTTAAGGAACACATGACACATTTAAGATAAGGAAGAACAGAAAAGTCAAGCGTTGCTCAACATGCTTTGGAAAACAATCACCAAATAGGAATATGCTATTGATAGTATAGAAATAGTTAAATGTGGTAAGAAAGCACTAAATAAAGACAGAGGGCCTATTCCCTATAGTCCCCTCTATTGCTTACTTGACAACGGTGCAGTTGGGTGCAACCAAGTGTGACCACATTTACTTATAAATAGTCTCGGTTAGGATAAGTTACTTTAGTTTATATCATCTGCTGATGATGCTAACTTTGTTAACGAAATGCGCCTCCAGAACGTAAATATTTGTGGTGAAGTGTGGTTAGAACTCTTGTATTTTGATCCATTTTCCAACACAGGTTCCTGTGTTAGGATGAAGAAATAGTATTTAAAATAATAATCTTTGTTTTTGCACAGTTCAAGACTAATATATTCGGATTCACCCAGTCTTGAGCACTAGCATCTAGTACACTCGTGATTTGTTAATTTAGGTCGTTTTCTACTCACATTTAGATACTATTCATCGGCATAGGTCTTTATATCATGTGAAAAAAGGTCTTCAGCGTCCATTACATTTTCATGATAGCTGGACATGTCAACTATTAATTTTAACTAAAATAGAGTACAGGTAGAAAACATTATCTTAGCTTTTTTGGTTGAAATAGTGCGCAATGAACAGTAAGTTAAAAGTATTGTTATTAAATATTTCTTAAAAGTACCAACTGTAACGATAATTAAGGAAAAATATTTCTCGAGCTTCTAACTAAGTAACTGTATAAAAAAATAAGCTGAAAATTTCAAAACATATTTCGATTTTTAAATTTTAATATACTTTTAAATATACTACCACTAGATAATTAAACCGTGCTTAAAAATACCATCAGATATATTCTCAATATACAAAGACATATGAAAAAGACTTTAAACTTCCAAAGTATTTTTAGATGTTTAATTTGGTTCTTTTTATCCTTTATCAAAGCAACAAATTATCTAAACTAAAATCAAGCAAGAGCTTGATTATACAATTTACATGCGCAGAAACCCGCCTTGGGTTTATAAGATATTTGCTCTATCAAAGTCATAAAGCGGTTTAGTTAAGCTTTTATCGTGGTAGAGTTCGGATTCAAAGTGGCGATCGTTATTTGGTAATCCTAATTTATTGTCTAAAATGCTAGACAAATTTTCAGGTTATATTTTTGCATAAAACGTTTGGAAAAGTGATAGAAATACAGATTCAGGTGAGATGATGTTTTTAGTCTGCTCTCGTACAGGGTGTCTAAAATAAGATGACCTATCCCCTTATCTGGACTTGGAGATAAATATTTCTTCATTTCTTTTGAAGTTTTAATTTATTTTGATTTTATTTATTGCTTTTTTTCTAGGCTGATATGAACACGTTTAGAGACGAGTTCAACTACATATATATAATTGGGTTTTTATTTCTACGTTTTGGATTTTTTGGCCTTTTCTTCAGTTTTTTTATCTATTTTTAAATTAACCAAATAAAAGTAGTTTTAAATTTTATTAAAGCCAACACTAGTTAAGGTTCATTACTTAAGTTTTTAAAGCCAAAAAAAGTTACAACGATACCATGTTTCGCGTGCCGTATGTTTTTATTTTTTTTATGTAACCTTTTGTAGATTATAATAAATTTAAATAAAGCATTACATTATTTTTTCATAACAAAGCTTTCGAATGGTGTAATTAAAAATATAATATTTTTTCGCCTTTGTCCATTAACTTAATAAAAGTTTTATTAACTAGAATCAGAAATGATACAAATTTTGATTTTTTTGTATGGTTTGTAACTAGCTGCATATCAGAAAACTTTAAACTTGTCTTTTGTGATCAAACATTAATTCATATAATTCGGTCTAACTTTGGCCTCATAGGAAACCGTAAATGTTTTTAGATTTTAGATATAATTTATAATAAATGTTGCTTAAATCTACAGTTATTAATTATAATGCAATATAAAAACATCGATAAATTTCCTTTATCCGGGACTCGTTATGAATCTTTCCTTTTATTACGAATAGTGAAGTGTGACCCAATTTAGTTCACTACATAGTGATTTATTAACACATACATAGTACATACTGTCATTTCCAACATTTTTATTAGGAGCCATTTTGTGCCATCATAATGGATTCCTACCAATATTTTACCAGTTTCTACCTAAACCACACCTAATTCTTAGGCATATTTTAAAATAAATTCAATAAGTAGTTTTTACATTGACACACACCTCCATTCTGTTACATCATGTTGAATTCGTACCGGTTTATCCATATATAAGAATAATGATTTTTTACTATGATTTTTTAAAAAATTTTATTTGGCCGCGATATTGTTTCTCTATCTTGAATTCGTACCACAATTTTACCAGTTTATCTCTATATCACATTTAATGCTTGCATACAAATTAAAGATAATTTAATAGGTAGTTTTTTCAAGCTGATTTTTTTATATACATATTTTATTAGGCCATTTTGTTTTGCTATATTGGATTCATACCAAAATGTTGCCAGTTCATTCCTATGTAACACTTGATTTTTGCGCAAAATTTGAGGTAAATTGGATAATTATTTTTTTTAGTAATAATTATTTTACCGTTTCACTAGGCCGCCATCTTGTTCCGGCATATTGGATTTTTACCTAAATATTGCCCCATATGACCCTTAATTTTTGACTAAAATTTGAAATCGATCTAGTAAGTAGTTTTTAAGGTATGCCACGAACAGACAGACCGACGGAATTGATATAACATATTTTTTTGGCATGTAGGGACGCTAAAACGTGAAGATATTAAAACCTGAGAGTGTGATTTTTTTGCCGATTACAAACATTTTATTTGGTCGCCATTTTGTTCCGATAATTAGTTTTTTGGTAATAATTATTTTACCGTTTCACTAGGCCGCCATCTTGTTCAGGCATGTTATTTATATACTTTAATTTTTTAAATTTGAAAATAAAAAAAACTCAGGAAAAATTCGAAAAAATCCAAAGCTTTGCATTACAGATCCATGTTCATATATATCGTTGAATTCATCTTTAAACGTGCTATCATAATCTGTTATAATATATAGGGTGTACTATTTAAAATAAGAAAGTTCTTATCAGCCCAGAGAAAATGCAATACCCTGTATAAATAAAAATAAGTTAAATCTACAAAAGAAACGAAAAAAATATTTGTCTTTAACTTTTTCCTCATTCTCCTATGTTTCTCCAGATAAGGGAATAGGTCATCTTATTTTAGACACCCTGTACATTCAAGGCGAAGGTATACTATTTCTAATATAATTCTAATAATATTTTAGTTTAAGGTAGTCTTTTAAATAGGTCGATTGTTTTTTAATTTGCATTATAAATAAGTTAATATCAAAATAACAAAAATTGTTTGTTAGTCTAACTAAAGGTGGATATAATATTATAAGTGTTTTCTATTGTTAAATTCCAGGATACAGCATTTGTTGTAGCAGTTTTAAAGATTTTAATACGTTTTAAGACCAAATTAAATTCCATAACTTTAGATATTTTAAACCTAATGTAAGGGATTAGAAAAATCACAAATCCAAATGTTCTTGGATTTGTGAGTGT
Source organism: Kuschelorhynchus macadamiae (assembly GCA_030620095.1). NCBI lineage: Eukaryota > Metazoa > Arthropoda > Insecta > Coleoptera > Curculionidae > Kuschelorhynchus > Kuschelorhynchus macadamiae. The sequence goes on along the minus strand of JAUTXW010000144.1, from coordinate 184,019 downwards.
GATTATTTACTAACGTTCTCTCTGTTGTTTGTAGATCTGATGATGCTCGAAATGGCGAAACACTTGTCATGTTAATAATTATAATTTACTGAGATTTTCTGTGTTTGTTATTAAAACCAGGTCTCTTCGAGAAATATGGACAATTTCTTCGATCAGTTTTTTTTAGTATTCATGGTTGGTTCCGGACAACATTAAAGCTGTATAATAATTATACAATTAGTATTACGGCCTCCCTACCTCATTTATTTTTATAAAGATGTCCTTCATTTTCTGTTAAACCTATTAAGAAAGAAATTATTGGTTGGGGTCAGGGGCGTCTTAGTTGACCTGCCTAGTTAGTGGGAGCACTGGCTTTAAATCCTGGATAATGCAAATTAACTATTCGTTAGTTTTACTACCAAAATGCCGATTTTAGTGCTAAATATTTCAAAATCTCGTGAAAAAATGTACCCTTCCCCTGTTGAAAAATGAAATATCATGAATATTAAAACACCTTAAAGCCTGCTACTCTCTATTCGTTGATGCATCGATTTGCAAATCTTCGCGTAGGGTGGAGCGGCAATTCTAGCCTTTGGGTGGATCATAAGAGTAGGCTTTAACTTCGGCGAAACATAAAATCTTTTGTTTCTTTGTGTATTATCTAAGCTGTTTTCTTGCGACACTAATATTTCAAAATATTTTTCAAACCTGGTTTGAAATGGGTTTAAAGTGACGTCATTATTTCAAACCGCAAGAAAATGAAAATGCCAACAGAAAAGCTAACCTAGCTAATAGATTTGTTTTGAGTTTTGATGTCCAATCGTTATTTATCGTTCCTATATTATTTTTTATAATTCTATTGTTATAGTTTTTCTGTAATGGATCAACTTCTTTTGCTCATTACCAGAGCTTCAGTAATTCAGCCTCTTTATATATGGAATCGGCTGCCACTTTTTTGCTTTCAGCGCCATTCCCCAGCCCAATAGGTAGGATGTCCGGATGGCGAGCTCTAAGCGCCTGGATCAACTCGAATCTTTCAAATAACTTTTTAATATTTCCTCTTTTAGTTTTTGAAATGCATCTTGGCTTCCACTAGATGCCCCTTGAGAGTACTACTGGTCTCACGAGATGACCTTTTCTTTCAAGCGAGCTCCTTACTCCTCCCACATAGCGGCCATTACGCTTATATTCTATGTAGAACTGCGGCAGACGAACGGGATAGAATGCAGGAACAACTAGGCCTCACACGTTCACAGCGTCTGCTCCCTTTCTAGCGGGATCGTTAGTTTCCACACTGAGCGGTTGAGTGCTTTATTTGTCATGCCAAACGCTTTTCTGAACATAAAAATGTTTTTTCGGAAATTCCTGATTAATTTGATTTTCCGAGGAAATACGTATAGATATTTTCGTTTGATTCGCAATCTTAACATTTTTCTGATTATAAAAATGATAATACATCTATATTACTATAAAAAGAGCGGCAACAAATGAATTTGGTTGAACCAGCGAGGGAAAACAACTCTAGTCACTATGAATTTAGTAGATAAACACTGCCTAGGTTGGAAAGGAAGGAGGAGATATTGTGAGATTTCGTAAGGAAGATACAAAATTATTCTTGTTTGTAAAATCTCCGTCATTGCAATAAACAAAATAAAGTTCACCTTTCTCAGAGAACATGCTGAGATTTAAATCGTAGTTAAAATTCATGCTGACGAATTTTATTGTTATCATTATTTTCTAGTTATTTTGCTTCGGTTACAGCTAACTTGAAATAGGGCCGTAGCCAGAATTAATTTTTGACAGGCGTCATTTTCTTTATTCCAGGGCTGATATTTCATATTTTTTCCCAATATATGCATATTTTAATATTAAAGAAAACTTTTTACCAGGGCTCAGCCCTTGGCAGCCCCCCCTGGCTTCGGTCCTGACTTGAAAATGAAGTTATTGAATCGTTAATAGTTGTAGCTATCTCCCAAGCCACTACTTTGCCACGCCTAATCCAGTTAGGATTTTGAAAATGTATTTCTGTAGAATTCTTATTAAAGGTCTTTATTTACAACTGTTTTCGCTCAGGTTCAAATTAATTGAAAACATAATTACTAGACAATTAATGGTTTTCGCTATCCGGTAAAACCAATGCTTTTATCTGTATGCCAAATCGAGTTAAGATTTTTAAAATACATTTCTGGGAATTCTCGTTTAGAGTAGGCGATGCTTTATGTTGTCGATGTCGTTTTGTTCCCGTTTGCTGTGTTCTCCGCATAGCGGTTTTAACCTTTTTAGGTTCAGTGTCTCTGGCATCTTTTTGATCTTATCGTGGACTTATTTAGGATATTACAGCCAAGTTCTTTGAAGGTATTAAAATACCTTTCCTGTCGATAATTAATAAGATTTAAGTCTGCATTTGATACTAATATTATTGAAGGGAGAGAATACTTACTTGAAATTGGTATTTCATGACGATGAATTTGAATGCCATATTTCGAGAATATTGGCGGAAAGTGGTATAAAACCAAAAATTAAGTTTTCAGAAAAACGCAACTGAAAATTTTACATTTATATAAATACATTTATTTTAAGATACACATTTTGACGCCACATTTGCAATGTGTTATCTAATTTTAGGAAAATACCGTTCTGGACTTACGTTTTTTACAAAAGAAAAGTTATTAGAAAATAAATTCCTCTAATAATAATAAATCGGCTTTATTTAGGAAATATATAAAACATATATGCATCATTTTAATTCCTAAAAGGGCGAAGTTTTACTAGTTCTCCTAAGAGGAAACTGCTATTCTTCCACTTAACCGTTAAAAATTAACATTAAAACACACAACCACAATTCATTGATTTTACAAATGATGGTTCCTAACTACCCTAAATTTTAAAGCTACCTTACAAAAAATAAGCACAATATAAAAAAAAAGCTAAAAAATGACCTTAATATGTCACTAAGTAAATCAGAAGAAATAAAAATAAATAAATAAGACAGTAACAAAAATAAATTCATAAAATACAGATAAATACCAATCCATTCATGATTTGCAGAGCAATATGTAAACGACTTCCGAAAAAATGGTGTTCTGTGTCTAGAAATGTTAAAGCTAGAACAAAATCTAAGGTGATGTAATTTTTCTCTGGCTCACCGATTATCACTTCTCGAAAAGACAACTGAAACTTAAATGAAATGAAATGTCGTTTCCGCCTAACCCTAAAGTGAAGTTAAAAGCAAAACACATAATCTTTCCTTCTAACCAAACTATAGAGTTCCGTCAAAAAACGTAAAGAGACACAAAAATTCTCCGAGGTATTATTTTGATTTAAAGTTAATTTGTTCTCTTTTATTGCTGGTTTGGATAGCTCAAAGAAGTTACAAATACTAGTTTTTTAATTTTTGTTCTTGCTCAATAATAGAAAAATAAATTCTATTATTATTATTATTGAAATTTTATTTGAGAATATCAAACTTAAATGTGCGATACATTTAATAAAAGAAAAAAACTGGATTATATTATTGAAAGGTCATTAACACCACCAATTGTTTATTTAAAAGTTGCTAAAAAATATAATAAACAAATATTTTTTTTATAAATACATAAATATTACTCTATAAGTCCTGAAAATTCCATTAAGGTATCTTTAACAGTTTTTTGACAATTAATTTTTTTATTAAAAGTGCCAAAAATTTTCATTTAAAAAAAAAGTTAAAATGATTTTTTTAAATCGTTTTAGGGGATGATTGTTGATAATATTTTTTTTCAATCTTTATATTTAAAGTCAAATTGTATGACCAAGTTGAAAATTGGAAGGTCCCCTTTTCGTGAGTTTACTCATGTGTCAATGTCGGGAAAACACAGTGGGTAAATTGATCTGCAAAGTTTGTAGTAAAATTATACGAAAAGCTACCTACAAAACTGGTTGTTCGGATGTGATTCCTGGTTATAATTATAATATAAAGGCTAAAAAACTGTGGTTTTGTGTTCCGTACAAAAGTAAGATTAATGTTGTTGTAACTAACCTCTTCTTCTTTTTTGAACCTGGCCGAATCTACATAAACTGTTGTCCACAATGTCAACTGCTCTACTGTTCCACTAGATTCGACTGCTGCCAGGTGAAGATCTAGTTTCGTCAAAGGGTCTCCTCATTTCGTGTTTCAGTTTAACCTAAAGGATGCTTGTTTAGCAATTACCCAACTGAAAAAAAATCAATTGATCCCTCCTGCAGAGTCGTATCTGAGGAAGCTGGCGCCCCTGGCAAGATTCCGATTTGCCCCCCCCCCCCACCGCAGAAAAGCAACTAAAAACATCTTTTTTGTTAACCTATACTTTACACTATACTTGCCTACATATAGAATTAAAATATATTTATAAAACTAAAAATATTTATATTTTATTGCTAAATCGGTTGCTGCTTTTTTCAAATGTTCACCAGATTCTAGAGAGATGATCTCCGGTTAAAAATCTAAAGTCGGGTGCTACATGTTACAGACTTTCCAACCACCATTTATTTTCTGCAGTCATAGAATCAAGAACATCATATAACTGAATTTTGACTTTATACAAGTTTGTCAAGGACGCCCCCTTATCCTCCGCTTTTTTATCGAACATTCGTTTTACCTTTTTTTTGCTTTTTTCTAAAATATGTTTTTTTTTTACTTTTGTAAACCAACAATATGCTTTTCTGTTCTTTCTACTGTTTTAAAATTAGGGACTGTATGTAGGAGAAGAGTAATATAATATCTTAGGGGTGGATTGCGCCCCTGGCGGTCGCCCTTGTTGCCAGGCCCTAGATACGACACCGTCCCTCTGATAAAACTGAGAGTTAATTTTATCTTCCACAAAGAAAATATGTGTTTTTCGTCGAACGGGCGCAACAAGAGATACTAGTACCGATGCAGAAAAATGTCTGAAAATAAAAGGTCCTTTAAGAGTATATTACGTTTTTTGTCAACATTTTAATATACTTTTTTAAGCTGCCCTAAAGTGAAAACCATATTCGATTTAGCTGCTCACTCGATCGAAAACTCTGCAAAAGCTCTTTGAAGCCTCTTATCTTATGGGAGAAGTTTTTGACAGTAAATATTTTCGAAATCTTTCAGGTGAAGATTTAATTTCAAAATACGTTGAACAGATGCTCTTTTAATTGATGTTATTTTACAAATTTTTCGGAAAATTTTTGTTTTTCTGGCTGCAAGTTCTCGAAAATCCTCTGATGCACGTGGTTTATGTTTTAGGGATTCTCGATGTTCTTTTTCTTCCACGACCAGCTTTCATTTGTAAAAAGCCATTTGTGTCTCTAAGATGCGCCAAACATTTCTAGATTGTGCTTACTATCCAATTTCTATCGGGAAAGACACTAAGTAATATTTTTGCACTATAATTTCAGATCTCTCAGTGCTTCAATTAGAATTTTATCTTTTGAAGTAAATAGAACCATTCTCAATTATTGAACTTTAAATTAAAACATATTTCTGATGGAAAACATTTAGCAGCAAACTGTCAATTTATTCATGACACTTGTTTTTGTTTGGAAATGGATTCCTAAAGATTAAAAGCTATAAAAGTGTCAAGCACTTGCAGAAAGTTGTTAGGGGGATAATGTTCAGAAGTTTATGTTAACTGTTTTCGTGCAGATCTTTTTAGGGTCCCTACATTCAGCAAAACAAAATGGTATAGCCAAATAAAAAACTTTAAATATTGGGTAAAATTCCATTTTGCGGAAAAAAAACCCTTTTCATGGAACAAAATAATAAGTGATATAATTTATTTTTTATTCCGAGATTTTTTCAGATCTTTACGTTTTAGGGTCCTTAGATGCCGAAAAACATATTTTTTCCCTTCCGTCGGTCTGTCTGTTCGCGGCATAGCCAAAAAAACTATTTGTCCGATTGAGTTCAAATTTTGGTCAAAAATTAAGGTTCATATGGGGATGACTTGGTAACATTTTGGTAAAAATCCAATATTATGGCAAAACAAAATGGCGGCCAAGTGAAATGTTAAAAAAATGATTACTAAAAAACTACTTATCTAATTTATCTTAAATTTTACACATAAACTGGTAAAATGTTGGTACGAATCCAAGATGGCGAAACAAAATAGCGGCTTAATAAATTATTTAAAAATTCATCCTAAAAAACTACTTAATGGGCTGTCCTCAAATTGTGTACTATAACTAATTGTGGTATAGAGATGAACTAGTAAAATGTTGGTACGAATTTAAGATGTCGGAACAAAATGGCGGCCAAATAAAATGTTTGTAATCGTGAAAAAATCACAGGCTTTACGTATCTTCACCTTTTAGCATTCGTAGAGCCAAAAAAATATGTTTTTTCAATTCTGTCGGTCCGTCTGTCGCTTTGTCTCTCTGTTAGTTCGCGGCATAGCTTAAAAACTACTTATCAGATTGACTTCAAATTTTAGTCAAACATTAAGGATCATAACGGAATGACCTCGCAATATTTTGGTAATAATCCAATATGCTGGAACAAGATGGCGGCCTAGTGAAACTTTTAAAAACTAATAATCCAATTGACCTCAAATTTTGCAAAAAAATCAAGTGTTACCAGTTCGGTAATATTTTGGTATGAATATAAGATAGCAAAACAAAATGGCGGCCTAATGAAATATTGAAAAAAACTACTTATAAGATTGATTTCAAATTTTGTGCAGGCATTAAGTGTGATATATAGATAAACTGGTAAAGTTGTGGTGCAAACAAAATGGTGGTCAAATAAAGTGAAGAAAAAATCAATCAATCAAAAAAATAAAATCAAGTGTGACTTAGGTAGAAATTGGTAAAATATTGGTTGGAATCCAATATGATAGAACAAAATGGCGCCCAATAAAAACGTTTGACAGTATTATGTGTTACTAAATGACTATGCACTGAACTAAAATGGCTCACACTTCACTAATTCTAATAAAAGGAAAGATTCATAACGAGGGAAGTTCCGGGTAAAGGAATTTTACTGATTTTTTTATTTGGCCCACTTTGAAAGTAAGGTTATAGCAAGATCTGCTCATATAGGAAAAACTGATCATATTTCAATGTTGTTTTGCGTTACAAAACATGTAGGATATTAGTTCTTATTTGAGTTTTAAATTTAAATCTTATTTTTTTGGTATTGACAGTGAATTGGGAAAAAAATCAAAATTCATTCATGCTGTTGTTAGTGACAAACACTGCATATTACTGCACATTAATGGTATAGGTAGCATCTTAATAGTTCACATTCGGCGTAATATATTGTTTTGTTTAGGAGAAATAGAGTATTGCGAAGTATATGGCAATTTTATATGATTTTTTCAAGGCAATTTTGATTGATACAGCAATTTCTTTGAAAATTGTTAAGAAATTCATAGGAAATCAGCAAAAACAGTAAAGTTTCGATTCACGCTCGCACATCAATTATTCTTTCTAGTAGTCTTGAACATTTCTTAATTGCGGTTGAGACAAATTTCGCGGATTTCCGTTATTTTCCGTAAACTGAATCTAATATTGACTCCTTAGTATTGTATGGTCCCATATCAATTGATATTGCTATATATATTATGGTTACTTTTTCTTGCAGATCAGTTTAATGTTTATAGTTGTAATAGTGAAAAATATTCATTTATTGGTAAGGTGTGCACAAAGTTTTATTCGTTTATTATTTCACATTAAAAAAGATGTTATATTTTAGAAAAAAAAGTATCTATTCGGCATACATTTATTCGCTTTTAGTAATATTGTATTTATATTGGTTCCTGGATTTGAAACTTAAATCTGCTGACTTTCTTTGACCTCTGCATTCACAATGTGTTTGTGATTTTAGCTTAAAAAATGTTGGTTTCATATGTTTTTGGCCAATCATTTATCATAATTCAGCAGGGATGTCTATAAATTGGTCTTTTGAACGATCAGCGATCGACTTTGGTCATTAAGAACAAGCCCAATCTTTGAGATATACAAAATGGAGCCTCTAGGAAAAGTCAAGCTACTAAAAAAAGTCATCAGGCCACAGGAATTCTAGTAAAAGCAAGCTAGACGCCCCTTTGCGAAGGACTGTTTGGCCACCCCTGTTCTATAGATGTATATATTAGACGTCTGATGTTCCAAATTAAACGGAATCTTTTACCACAAGAAATATAACTTTTTATTACTTGAGATATTGTTATTAAATTTGGTAAACAGCCTTGGAGTAACAAAAGGCATTTTTTGATTTGAAATATTTTTTAATTTTTCATCAGTGTCTTGAATATTCTTGAAGAAAAAATGGTCTCGGAATCATTCCTAAACCGAGAAATTTGATCAAAGGATTAGAAAAAACTAAAAACCATTTTTATGTATGGCAAAAAATTTCCATTATTTTTCTATTTATTGAATTTTAAAAACTAATTTTTCTGGAAAAATCTAATTGTTATTTTATTTGCAATTTATGTAAACGGGAACCAATCAGCAAAAAACTTCGGAAAATCTGGAAATTCCAGTTATACCACTTGTTTATTTTGAATGTGAAACCATCTGATGATATATTACATTTTCAGTTATAGAAGTTTAGTGTAGTTTAACTTAGTGTTAACCGTTTTCACTTTCCTGTATAGTTTAACTTTTCATAATGGTATCATTTGACATTAGTTTCCAATTACAAAATACTTCTGGTGAAATCGGAAGTTGATATCAAATGATAATAATAGGAACGAAAAGAAAAAGGTAAAAAGTTCAAGAGATTTCACGCAATTCAAACTGTTTGAAATTCACATCCTTTTAAAGATGAAAACGCCGATTTTAAGTTATTTATTTATTCAAAAAATGACCCAAGAATATTCATGAAAAGTATAGGACATGCTACATAAAAAAGTGACATTTTTCCTAAAATCTAAAAGGAAATAAAACATGGCGTATCATTAAAACAAGTCTACATCTACGTACGGTACCACCGGAAATGCCAGATTCTTTAGAATATAGTATCTCTCAACGGGGTCGACTGATTTCTGTAATTTTGTCAAAAATATTCTTTGTAGAATTAATCGCTGGTGTTTGATTTCTTGAATATTTTACACAAAAAAATATTATTGCCCGATATTGGCAATTGATAATAGTTATATAAATTTCCGATTTCAGCTAAGTGTAATAAATACATGCTGTTTAGCAATTTAATAACAATATCTCAAGACTTATTAAAAGACATCATTCGTAATAAATCAAGAACAGTTATTTATTCCTGTGTAATAAGTGAAACTAAATTGTGAAAAAAAAACAATTCAGAATCTCGAGACCGAGATCGAGACCATAGTTGTTTTTCGAGACCGAGACGGAGATTAAGCTAGTCTCGGTTTTGCAAACCCCTATAACGGAATAACTTTCATTATTCGATTGTGCTATTGCACAAATTAGTCCAGTCAAACTGTCGAAACAAAGGGCGAAAATGGAAATGTCTCTAAATTTTTTGGATGTAATTTAAACCTGAGAAATTGGTTATTTTCGGCCGTTTTTCTGCATTTAAAAAAAAAACACTAATTAGCAATAAAACTAGCGTTTTCATTATTAAATTCCTTTTTACCTCTAGAACATTGGAGCATATTTAATAAGGTTTAGTTTAGTAGATTCAACCATAAAGTTATCCATTTTTCATTAATTTAATTAATGTCCAATTCACTATATGAAAAATCGTCATATTTTGCGGAAACGAATTTTTTTCAAAGCAGTTTTTTTCTAACCATTTTGTACGACCAAACTGTCGTTAAAGATAAAAATATTCCTATGAATATATAAAACAGATTATAATCAACATTTTAAAGGGTTTAAGAAGCCATTTTGACCTTTTGGGTTTAAAAAATCGCAATTTTTAGCTTATTTTCCGTAAATTTTTCGCATTTCACAACCAAATTCATTTTTTTCTGTTTTCTCATACTTCCACTAATTAACGTTGTTTTTAATGTGTTTAGTACTTAAAAACAAACATTTTAAGGGGTTTTAAAATTAGTTTTGACCATTTGGTCTCAAGGAATCGTCATTTTTACTTGATTTTCGATTCTTATTTTATTAAAATTTTACGTTTATTGGTAAATAAATATATTTTCATAGGTTTCTGGGGTGCTATAAGTTGAAAATACTCATTTAAATTTATAAAATAGTCCATATTACATATTTTAAGGGATTTGAGAAACAATTTTTATCAATTGAGTCCGAAAAGTCGTCATTTCAATCTCTATTTTTACGTTTTTACGTAAAATTTTCTGTTATTTGATATATAATTGAAATTTTTTTGAGTGCTATTGTATTTTAATTTATAAATATTTATTTTAAAGTATAGAATAGTTTATTACAAACATTTTTAGGAATTAATTAATTAATAAATTTACGTAAAATTTTCTTACTTGTAAAAAAGAAGTTAATTTCTTTGATATTTTATCATACTTTAAGTCATGAACGTTTTTGAAGGTTTTAGTACTTCAAAATAAAAATTTGATGGGATTTTAAATGTAAATTTGGCTATTTGGGCCCATGAAATCGACAGTAACATTTTTTCATTCTCTATTTTTTTTTAGTGTACATTGCTCTATTTGATGCAAGTTTTTATCTTGCAAAACTGTTTGGATTTATCTAATATTGTTCAGGAATAGGGCTTTAAAATAATTGTTTACAATTTCAAATCAGTCATTTTTGTTACTGAAATGAGATAAAAATTACGATTTTTTAAGCCCAAATGATCAAAATATCTTCTTAAACCCTTTAAAATGTTTATTATGATCGTTTTTATACATTTATAGAAACATTTGCAACTTTAAGTTCGACAGCACTAAAAAATTTTCATTTGTTTATCAAGAAACGCGAAATTTGCGCAAAACGCAAAAATGACGGTTTGACTGGATTAAAATCCATATAATGTTTAACTATGGCTTAAAGATACCACATAATATATTGTAATAGTGTCAGATACCACAACTACAGAGATTTTCTGTCAAAAGAAACAATATTGTCGAAAAAAAGAACCAAAAGCAACCTAATCTGAAGTGTCTCCTGAAAAGGAGGTTAAATTATTTTTTGATCCGGTTTAATTATTATAGGTCATATTGTTCCCAGATATTTTAAATTTTTAATATGCGTATCTTTAAAACGCTCACAATTTCTTCCAACACATTACATTTTTTTTATTGGATTTAAACGCTTCCGAACAACTGGTCTTTTTTAGTTTGTATTCACAGAATGTGTTATTAAGCAAATTATAGCAGCAATTATTGATTTCTTGCTTCGAAAATAATTATAAACAATCCATAACACACGCTACGTTACTTACACTCCTTATTATGTTTGCATATATCAGGCAAGTCTGTTTATATACAAGGCTGGCCACTATGAAAGTGTTAAAGTTATTTTGATTTTCTACGTCTGGGTGTGTTTTCCCAAATATTCGATTTTAATTTTTAACATTATCGAGTTGTAAGAAATAAATAAGTACATAAAACTGTGAGATTTGTTTCTAATTAGTAATGCCGCTGAGACGAGAGATTCTCGTCTCAGTCCATTTTCTCTCGTAGCATGAGACGAGAGGAGAGAGTGGTCTTTTCTCGCGGTGAATCTCTCGTTTCTCTCGTGCTCATCGGGTCCCTCGAGCAAAAAAACTATTTTTTATATATTTAATGTTAAATAAGACAAACTATTGAAAAACAAAAAAATGGATTGCATTTGTAAACTGATCCCAAAAAATTAAGTATATTTTTAACGTACCTGAGACTTCAATGTCAATGCAGATTTAATTCAAATTCAATATAGTATATATATATAATATATATATATATATATATATATATATATATATATATATATATATATATATATAAAAAAAAATTAGAAAAATTTAAGTTCACAATTACAGTTGAGTTTTGGTATAAAGGTAGAAAATTAAAAAAGAAACAGCATTTTCCTCTGCCATTAGTCAACAAAGATTCTAGAAGAGAGATTGGAGAGACATGCCTCGAGGCTGCTCGGACAGAGTACCTCTAGGGCTCTCTCGAGGAAATCTTAGAAAACTGGTAGGAATGCTGACGGGACACTGTAAGCTAGACAAACACCTTCACACCTTGGGCGTCCTCCCAGATCCAAGTTGTAGGAGGTACAAAGAGGACGACGAGACTGCTGAACATGTTCTTTGTTACTGCACAGTTCTTGTAAATACCAGAGAATCCGTGATGCGGGAAAGATTCGGAGGATGCTCGGCCGCTACGGTGCTGAACTACATCAATGCTGTTGGCTGGTTCAACGAGTAAAACTCCGAAGGATATTACAATGGGCACATCTGAGAGGCTTAAGTAATAGGTTGGCGCAAGTCATCCCTCCATACTCTCTATCTATCTATCTATTCCTCTGCCATCTTTCAAAATTAAAAATATGTTTTAGAGAAGTCAAATTTAACATGGAAGATAACTTAGTTATTTTGCATTAGTTTTCAAGCAAAACTTTCTGTAAACTCAGTATTTAGTTTGGTCAAATTTTAAAAGTATAATGAGAAATATGGGAGTGCTCTCCAAAACGGAAAGCTTATCCTGTTTTGAGATACAAAGCAATTTGTTTTGGCAACCATTTCGAAATTAGATGAAAAACCTGCCATGCTCGATGTTACATGGGCGAGGAATGTATTTTCGAACTAGTTGAACCATGTCTATCTCTTGAATATTCCCAGATGTTACATAGAATTCCCTGGGTATTTTTGTTTTCGTTGTCGGTAAAAAAGAAATGAAAACATCACTCTTCATCCTTGACATTTTCCAACAACAAATTTGTTAACTCCTCTCGCCTGCAAGCTTTTGCAAACCCAATAATCAATGCTACTTTCATGAAATAAGTATTTTTTGTCATCCCCTTCTAGAAGGAATGTTGTAATATTGGTTTTAGTTTATACCCTTGACTTTTTTTATTGATTTCAGAGCAAGAGTAATGTACACGGTGGTCCACTTAAGATGCTCCTATACTTTATCTCAATAAATAAGACACTGAGAAAAAAAGTTAAATACAAAAAGTATTTGACCCTAAGTATATTTTTTATTTATAATATTTTTATGTATACAGGGTGTTCCATTGTGCCAGGACAGTAACCAACTTTTTTCTTTTTAATGAAATGGTATCAATATTTGTAGAAATTCTAATTCTACGCTTGATTTTGAATATTTTTTGTCATCATAGCATACGAAATTTTGAGTAGTTTTTGAGAAAAATTAACTTTTTAATTTTTTTCGGAAAAACAGGTTTTTGGAAAAATGTGATTTTTTGAAGACTAAAATTGTGAATTTTGGTTATGGATCCATGGGAGTGGTTAATATTTAATACTCTGACCTATCAAGAGCGAAAATCCATTATACAGGGTGGTCACAAATGACCATCAAAAAAATGTTTTTGTTACTAAAAAAACTTAATTGTTTTAAATGGAACACCCTGTATTTAGCACTTTTATTGTGTTTAGGATTTAATTCTGCATCATTCCATATATATAGTTTATAATCCAAAAATTAGTAGTTTAGAAGTTATGACCAATTTTCTATAATAATTCAGGTATTTTTGTTAAAAATCTAACTAAACCTAAATAGTATCCTATTCTAAGTTTTTTTTAACATTATAATTAAATTTTACATTAAATCAACAAGTAATGCGAGAAAGAAAGTAACTAATTACTTATTACAAAACATTTTCGGCATAACCCCCGTTTTTGGCAATACAAGTAGTATAATATTACGGTTACGGTTTTAATTTTCGCAATAATAGCATTTCTAAACGCGTCTTAATTTTACAAGATATCCATGGAAAAACAAAACTAGTAAAATTGTTGCCTGGACACCAATAAATACACAGTTTTTATTTGACATTTAGTTGCCTCTAATTCTTTTTAAAGGAAAAATGGCTTTATACAGTGTCCAAGAGCGTTTAAATCTTTATGAATGTTACATAAGAAATAACAAGAGTCCAGCATTAGCCCTGCGGGAGTATCGGTTGTTGTATCCTGCAAGACAGGTACCCACGAAACATATTTTTTCACGGATTGTTCGTGATCTTGAACGTGGAGTGATAATCAATAAATAAAAACGGCGCCCAAAAATTGTCCTAACAGAAGAAAAGCAATTAGAAATTCTCCTGCATTTTGAAGAAAACAACGAAAATTTGCAAAGAGATGCATCCCGAGATCTACCGGGAATTAGTAAGACTAGTGTTCAAAGGACTTTAACTGATAATAACTACCATCCGTTCAATATATATATATATATATATATATATATATATATATATATATATATATATATATATATATATATATATATATATATATATATATATATATATATATATATATATATATATATATATATATATTATATATATATATATATATATATATATATATATATATATATATATATATATATTTATATTTAAATGTTTCTCTTGTAAACAATCGAAAAAAAATACCACTTATTTTCAATAAGCGCGACTTGCCTGTAGCAACGGCAAAGTTCCTGAAGTAGTGGTTTCTGGGGTCTTTCATAAGAGATAGTAAAGTTCATTCTCAAGTGCAGTAAGTGCACGAGGCCATCAAAATTGATGAAAAACTGAGAAATGCCTCAAATTTAAATTTGAAAATTGTTTAAAAAATAATTAAAAATTTTAGAATTGACAATTATTCTTCATAAATCGTTTTTTCTTGTAGTTTTTAGATTTTTAGATAATTAAAAATTAAACAATGTTTAGAATTGACAATTACATATTAAGCTTTTAATGTAAGTATTATATCGTCTGTTAACAAATTAGGAATAGTTTTTCTAATTTTTATATCACGAGAAAGACGAGACAAGAGGGCACTTTTCTCTCTTGTCATAATGTCTCTTATAATATTTATAAATAACAAATATTCACCGTATTTAAAATATGTCCCGACTTTTTAAAATTTTTCAACGAACATTTTTTTTGTTCCAGATAAAGTTGCCCTTAGCTTTAACTCGGATCATGGACTCCTTGAAGCCATTGACGATCCTTTTTACGTCTTTGCTACCTTATGTATTTGGTACAGCAGCGCCTTATGGGTGTGGACCAGGTGTTAAATCTGCGGGATGTAAGTAAAATTGAACTTTGTGACAATTAATAATATGGAACATGGAAAGCCAGATGATAAAAAAAATTAGTTATAGTTTTAGCAGACAGTTATACTTCGAATAGACATTTCAACAAACGGAAACTAAAAGAACCCCTAAATCAAGGGTCTTAAACCTTTTTTTAGTGCAAGGGCTAAACATCGATTTCACATCGTCCGAAGGGCCACAATGGTCCGCGTCACTTTACCACCATATCAATAAAATAAAAAACATATAATTTCAAAGTGTATTAATCTTTATCGGTTAAAAAGTTCAATCAATCAATGCGATTTTTGACATTGTTTAGTTTTGACAAGTGTTTCGATATTTGGTTTTATTTTTGTAGTTGCAACCCGCATACTTGCTTCCAGATATGCGTTTGTAACTCTCGACCTTGTTTTAGACTTCACATTCTTCATACGAGAAAACAGCTGCTCGTACATATATGTGATCCCGAACAGAGACATCATTTTCTGGGCATGTTTTCGTTCGTAGAGCGCAACAGAATAGTTTACGAACTTCGATGCACGTTCTTTTAGTGAATTTTCAATGTCTGCCGCTAACTCTTCGATTTTTCTGGCGACAGTAACACCGGAGAAACTACCTTTAGAAAAAAGTTCTTTTTGAGACGGGCACAATACTTCAGCCGCGGCCTTCATACATTCCTTGATAAATTCGCCATCAGTTCACAGCTATTTTTTCGGATATAATGTAGCTAACCTTCACGCTTGCTTCATTTTCAGTGTTCTGCTTTTCAAAACTATCTTGCTGTCGTTGAAGCTGACTTTTTAGAGCTCTCACTTTGTCTTGCCGTAATTGTCCTTTGAATGTCTCAAACTTTGTGGCATTCTTTATATCGTAATGTCTTTTTAAGTTGTATTCTTTTAAGGCTGAAAGGGGTTCTTGACACACCAAAAAGACGGGTTTTTGATTAACACTAATCAAGTACAAATCAGTCCACTTTTCTTTGTTGCGCTTTGTTCACTAATTTTTCGTTTTTACCCGAAGTAGAAGCCATTTTTAACGTCAAGATAGAAGAAACGAGTTTAATTCCGCGATAAAAATTTGCGCGTCAAAACCCACTATACTCACTTATCGCACAGGTAGCAACTTCGCTGCTAGTTGGACCTCTTTTGCTTGTATGGCTTCGTTCGCTCTTGGAATTAGAATTGGCCGGCTTTATATAAGCCGAGCGCGTCAACTTTGAATCTTTCGAAATTTCAACTTCACTGCTAGTTGGCACTCTAGCGTTTGTATCGCTGTTAATTTCTAGAATCATTAGAAAGATTCAGTAGACATGCAACGCCATCTAGTGGCCTTGTAGGTAGTCGTGATCGCGAGTTCACAGAGTGGATCTCTTCTAACTAGGTGGCGCTAGCGTCCACGGAGGTCATTCGCGGGCGCGGCGCGATTCAATATTTTCTTTAGCCTCTGGGAGCCGGAAAAAATTAGAATGCGGGCCGCGGGGTGAATGCCCTTGCCCTTAATGGATGGCAACACTGCCGTCTTTCTTCTTGGGATCTTGGGAGGAATCCAGAGATTTCCTCGAAGCTCATTTTAAAGTCACTGAAGACTGCTAGTTAAGTTCTTTTAAAGGCGTAAAAAACGGTTTATTTAACTTGGGAAAAAACCCTGTTTAAATCCGAAAATATAATGTTTATTATTATATTTATACCGTATATCTGCGGAGAGAGGTAGGTGACTAGGACAAAATGGCTAAAAATATAATCTTTCCGAAAACAAGCCTCTTTTAACAAAACTTTCTGCTTCATAATTTTGCGCTTTTTATTTTCACCTATTTATTCAAATTTATTATTATTTGTATTATTTATTTATTTCAGCGCCCTCGTATTCAATGCAAAATGATGAGAATTACATTAATTTTCTTGTTTGAAATATTTAAAAAAATTAAGATTTTTTTGTGCGAATTTTTGGACATGCATTACAGAGTATTTTGAGTAAAATGACTACCTCTAGTCAATCCAGTAGTGGTTTTGTACAAAGAAATTGTATTAATGAGTTCATTTCTTTTTTTTTTATTTGGTTTTCGATTTATTGTGTGTTTATTCCTGATTTAATGCTAGTTTTAACGCCAGTGTGTTGTTTTGTTGTAAAGTTGATACAAAATCAGATATAAGAAATTCATTCTTAAAACCTTACTTTTGCTGGTATATTGTTCATTTGTTGAAAGATTATTATAACTTTAAAAATGATTAATGTCTATACATTTTTAATAATGAAAATGAAGAAGATCCCTGTACCCACTTTATTCGAGCACCCAAAAAAATGTCTTCGATTTTGAAACATTGTCCATTAGGAATAGATCCCCCTATACCACATTTAAATACAAGCGTCGTATCCGGAATTCGAGGTGTTTTTAACATGCCTAGTAAATAAAGTGAGTTTAACCGACTAAAATGCATAAAAATTTAGGTTTCTCAAAGTCAAAAGAACATTTTTTATGAATAACTTTTTCTCAAAAATGTTACAAACCCTAAAGCGTTAAGATCTGTAAAAACCTGGGAGGTTTGATTTTTTCGCGTTTACAACACTTCCCTCTTACGAGGGAAGTAAAAATCGTTGATGAAAAAGCTACCAGTACTCAAACATGCCTAGGTGTTATACTGATACGTCTAGTGGAATAAAAAGTTATAGTTAATCGCATAAAGCGCTGCCCTAGCCACAAAACAAGACTGCCAGGATGGAATTGCCTTAATTGAAATGATCAGGTTTAAAAATATAATGCCCCAATCATAGCTATATATTTTTTCTTTATTAATCATCTTGTCCCAATTTAGTTTACCATGCCCATATACTATGAGATCCACCTATTTAATTTTATACAGGGTGTCCACGAACAACCCCTACAAAATGAAAGGAGTAATTTTACATAAAAAAACATTTTCATATTAATCTAGGTCCGGAAATGCTTTGTTACGGAGATACAGGGTGTTGAAATATAAATTTTATTTTATTTTTTATTATATTTCTGTGGCAAATAATAAAATTTTCTCACGAAATTGGGCATTAGGGGTATTTTTTGGGTTAAGAATCATAATTTGGTATTAGATTTCATGTGACACCTACGTACGCTACTTTTATTTATGTAAATTTGCCCTAACTTTTTTGGCGATGCACTTCTAGGATTTTTTACGAATAAATATTATTCTTGTACTTTTTCTAAGCAAAAAAGCTATACTTACTCAACAACGCTAGAGGTAACTGCTCTCGAGCAATTTGCTGTTATATCGATGCAAGGAAAACAATTTTTTTAATCATGAATTATTCTGAATTATAGCAAATGCTTCACGTGATGACCATTAGTTTGAATGCATAATGTAATTCTTTTTTTTTTAGAGAACGTCTGATACGTCTATAAATATTCTGCATTTGTCTGCGCGCGTTACAAAAATCACAAGGATTTAAGTCTGTCGACCTAGCAGGCCAGCCTCTACCAATCCACTGATTTTCGTAAATCTGATCGAGATATTGACGCACATTTCGACTAAAATGAGCTGGACCCCCATCGTGCATAAACCACATGGCTTGCCGAATATTTGAAGGAACTTCTTTTAGTAATGTGGGTAAAATATTCTGAAGAAGATTTAAATACTCTTCCCCTGTTAGTCGACCTAGCCACTCAACAAGTCCAATTAGGTTGTTGTTTACAATACAAATCCACACATTAATACTAAATCTATGTTGATGTTTGGTTTCTTTCACAACATAGGGATTATCCCCAACATATGCATAATGATGTGAATTGTGTAAATTATTAATGCCGTCTCTCGTGAAACTAGATTCATCGGAGAATAAAACACGAGAATAAAAAGTTGGATCTTTAATTTTCTTATTTCTCATCCAATCGGAAAATACTACACGCGCAGGGAAATCACCCTCCATCATAGCTTACACCTTTCTAAAATGAAACGGGTATAAGTTCTCCTTGTGTATAATATTAATTACAGATGATTTGTAGATTCCTGTATGCATCGCTGACAATCTTCGACAACTTAATTGTGTGTTATCTTCTAGTTCCATTAGAATAGCTTCTTCGAATTCCTCAACTACAACGGGATGCCTACTCGTTTCATGTTTTTTTTGGAGACACCGATCCGGTTGCCCTCAACCTCTGGTGAAGTGCCGTAAAGGTTGTATGAGTGGGATGGATTCTATTCGGAAACTTTTCAACATATTTATGTTGTGCCGCTCGAGCGTTACATTGAACTTCCCCGTAGATTAAATGCATATCTGCATATTCTTCATTACTAAACGAAACCATTTTTTAAAAAAATGTAAATTAAAATCTTAAGCCTCGATTATAGATTGAAAGCGTTTGCATCTTGCGTCGCCGTTTGCGCGGTCCTTGAAGTTTGCTTAACGCAAAGCAATGGGTACGGTTATATTTTTCCCTCCATCCGTTTGAGTTTCTGCTAGCCGTCAAAAAGATGGTGATCTTTAACTTTGACAGAAGCGGCTGGCGAAAATCGACGTTTGCGTTAAGCTGCAACCAATGAAATTGCTGGATTTTAGAGGGCCTTTTAAAACGTCTGTCCTTCTTAATAAATTTGATATTAATATACAACATCCTCGTCAATTTAAAAAAACTGCTTGAAGTCATTGTTTTTCTTTTTTTAATTTTAAGAGAATGCTTGTAAGAGTTTTAAGTATTTCCACCCCAATTAACAGGTCGAATTCACCATCTTTTTTTGCCGCCTTCCCTTCAACAACTTTACAGCTGTGACACACATTACTATATCCACAATGCCTAGTATTTACTAGGCATCATTACTATGATTTTGATTATCCTTGCTCAGCAAATTTAAAAAACGCACATAAACTGAAAAATAAGCAAGACAAAATTGCATTACACAAAAATGCAATATATGTAAACATTAAAGTAAGATTAGTACTACAGGCGACGCAAAGCGCAAACGTTTCAATCTATAACTCAGGCTAAGAACCAGTGTAAACACTTAGCTCAAATCGACGACGCAAGACCCAAACTTTTTCAATCTATAACCCAGGCTTTACTTTCAATTAAATCAAATTATTAATATAACAATTTTGTCAAAAATGACACTTGCGTTTATTATTGTTAAGAACGGCTACCTAACATTGTTGAGTAAGTATACCTTTTTTTATGAATAAATACTTATGCCTTCATACTAACGGTCATCACGTGGAGCATTTATTATAGTTTAGAGTAATTCATACTTACCTTTAATTTTGTATTATCTTGAAATAAATACACCTTAGTTTATTATTATTAAAACATTTGTTTTCCTTGCATCGACGCTTAAACTTGCAAATTGCTCGAGAACGGTTACCTCTAGCTTTGTTGAGTAAGTATAGCTTTTTTTGCTGAGAAAAGGTACAAGAATAATATTTATTCGTAAAAAAACCCAGAAGTGCATCGCCAAAAAAGTTACGGCAAATTTACATAAATAATAATAGCGTACGTAGCGCCCTCTAAGTGCCATATGAAATCTAATACCAAATTATGATTCCTCACCCAAGAAATATCCCGAATGCCCAATTTCTTGAGAAAATTTTATTATTTTTAACAGTTATTTAATAAAAAATAAAATAAAACTTATATTTCAACTCCCTGTATCTCCGGAACAAAGCATTTCCGGTATAAAAATGTTTTTTTATGTAGAATCACCCCTTTCATTTTATAGGAGTTGTTCATGGACACCCTGTATAGTTTCTCTTGTAAATCTCTTCCACTGTAATATTAATTTCTGGATTCATTTTTTTCTTACATATCATACAGACTGTTTTGGTTTCATTTTTAAATTTTGTTATGGAAGAGCATAAATTCTAACTTACTTAAATGAACTGTTATCTTATTCAGAATTTTAACAAAAAGTATGCCATTTATTCTTAGGGATTGTTGTGTGGGTCAGTTGTGTTCATATTTAAACTTTTTGCTTGAATATTTTATCCATGTTTCTTAATTAGTAACAATAATGTAATACATTTTGTGTGAAAATAATATGGTAAAAAAGTAAATAACTTAATGAGAAAGAGACATAACACAAGAGTGTATGTAGCTAATGGATGGATATCCCCAACCAACTTTTTTTAAGTTGCCTCAAGGAATCATAGACTACGTTTATGTCGGGCATATGATTGAAGGTACCCAAACCGTCCAACATTTTTGATTCGAGTGGATTTCGTCAGCAAAAGTTAATCCTAAAATTTTTGTGATTTGATTTCAACCAATGGTATGGCGCGGAAAGTGAATTTTTAACGAGATAAGCCTGATTTAATTGCTCTGTCAGAAACAGATGAACATTGCGTCGTATTTTAACACGTTCAAAAAATTCGACAAGATACATTTTTTCCTCCCCTTACATTAATCACGCTTTTGGAAAAGACTAACTTTCCAATTATTTTGATTTTCCGGTTGTCAAATTTTTGCTGTTAGATCCTATCATATATTTTTATTTTTTTAAATTAGGGTTATTCTACTTAATTATGAAATATATATTTTAATAATTTATAAATTATTTCTTTAAATTTACAATGCTCACTAACACTTCTTAAGGAAAATTATACCTAATTATTTTTATTATTTATCAGTAGTCTTTTGGGTATCCTTTCCTGGAATGTATGCCAGCATAGCATTTACTATGAATAAGGCAGCTATAGTCGTAAAATATTGATTGTTGAGACCTGGCCTTTAGTAATTATTAATAATTTCGATGTATTTTAACATATTAAAAAAATTCGACAAGATACATTTTATTTTTCAAAAATATGTCCACATTTCCCCCCTACCTTAAACACGCTTTTTGAGAAGACTAACTTTTCATTTATGTTGATTTCCTTAAGGACAACTTGAAAAACAATTGATTACAATTTTGGTTTTACGGTTGCCAATTTTACTGTCAGATTCTATCATATTTTTTTATTTTCTTAAATTAGGGTTAATCTCCATATTACAAATATATATTATTTGTTTTATAATTTTTTTAAAAGAGTGATTTCGGAGCTCGAGACGGTTGTTAAGTTTTGTACAAATATTAACCATAGGCGGAGTAATTTTGTTTATTTTAGTTAAAGCAGAAATTATTTTTTTACATTAACAATTCTAACTAACAATTCTTAAATAAAGTGATACCTAAATATTATTATTCTTTATCAGTAATTTTTACCTTAGTATATTCGATAACTGAAATATACAAAAGAAATTTAATTTATGTCCAAAACTCTGGTAGGTAATTTATTAATAAAAATAAGGAAACCATTTCATTTAAACATTCTATTCTGTAACTTTTTGGTCTCTTAGATTTTTTCGATAGCTTGCACTTTTTAACAATAGTACCTAATTTGAAGATAACATTAACATTACAATTTTATCATTTTTGATAGACATGAATAGACAATTTTTACTTCCTTCGTAAAAGGAAGGTATTGTGATCGTGAAAAATTGCCCTCCCAGGTTCTTACAGATCTTCACGTTTTAGGGTCCGAGATGCCAAAAAACATGTTTCCTCAATTCCGTCTGTCTCTGTTCGCGGCATAGTCAAACATTGAGGGTCATAGGGAGATGACCTGGTAACAGTTTGGTAAAAATCCAATATGGCGAAACAAAATGGCGGCCTAGTAAAAGGTTAATATTAATTTCTGGATTCATAATAATTTTTCTGTTTTGGTTACATTGTTTAACCTTTTATTATGGAAGAGCATCCATTTCACCTTACTTGATTGAACCATTTTTTATCTTATTCAGGTTGTTAAATTAGTTTCAATATAGCAGCCATAGTCGGAAAATATTTTTTACTTGACCTTTAGTAATTATTGATAATTTCACCGCTCACGTAGAGTGAGTAGCTAATGGATGGATATCCCCAACCAACTTTTTTTAAGCCTGATTTGATTGCACTGACAGAAACAGCTGCACATTGCGTCGTATTTTAACATATTAAAAAATTCGACAAGATAAATTTTTTTTTCAAAAATGGATTAAAATTTTGGTTGTACGGTTGTGAATTTTTATACTGAAAATATATATTTTTTTCTTTAAAATTCTTTGAGAAGAGTGGCTTCGGAGCCCGAGGCAGTTTTTAAGTTTTGTACAAATATTAACCATAGGCGGAGCAATTTTGTTCATTTTGGTTAAAGCAGAAATTATTTCTTTACATTTACAATGCTAACTAACACTTCTTAAGTAAAATTATACTTATATAATTATTTTTATTCTTTATCAGTAATATTTTTCTTAGTATATCGGGTAACCTTTCCAGGATTGTATGCTTACCACCATTTATCCTTAGGGATTGTTGTGTGGGTCAATTGTGCTCATATTTAAACTTTTTACTTGAATATTTTATCCATGTTTCTTAATTAGTAACAATAATGTAATACATTTTGTGTGAAAATAATATGGTAAAAATGTAAATAACTTAATGAGAAAGGGGCGTTTCGGAATGTTGCGGCTTTGGGTTTACTAGGAAAAATTAAAAGCGACTGCGGATTAATATTTCTAAAATTAGTGTCAATAAAGCAACCATAGTCGGAAAATATTGTTTACTTGAGCTTTAGTAAGTATTGATAATTTTACCGCTCACGTAGAGTGAGAGCTAATGGATGGATATCCCCAACCAACTTTTTTTAAGTTCCCTCAAGGAATCATTGACTACGTTTATGTCGGGCAAATCCGATCTGATCGAAGGTACCTAGACCGTCCAACATTTTCGGTTGGAATCGACTTCAGCTAATCATATGAAGCGGACGGGAATTTTTAACGAGATAAGTCTGATTTGATTGCACTGACAGAAACAGCTGCACATTGCGTCGTATTTTAACATATTAAAAAATTCGACAGCATACATTTTTTTTTCAAAAATGGATTAACATTTTGGTTGTACGGTTGTGAATTTTTATACTGTCAGATCTTACCATATCTTTTTATTTTCTTAAATTAGGATTAATCTCCTTAATTATGAAATATATATATTTTTTCTTTTATAATTTTTTGAGAAGAGTGGCTTTGGAGCTCGAGGCAGTTTTTAAGTTTTGTACAAATATTAACCATAGGCGGAGGAATTTTGTTTATTTGGGTTAAAGCAGAAATTATTTCTTTACATTTACAATGCTAACTAACACTTCTTAAGTAAAATTATATTTATATAATTATTTTTATTCTTTATCAGTAATATTTTCCTTAGTATATCGGGTAACCTTTCCAGGATTGTTGTGTGGGTCAATTGTGCTCATATTTAAACTTTTTTACTTGAATATTTTATCCATGTTTCTTAATTAGTAACAATAATGTAATATATTTTGTGTGAAAATAATATGGTAAAAATGTAAATAACTTAATTGAGAAAGGGGCGTTTCGGAATGTTGCGGCTTTGGGTTTACTAGGAAAAATTAAAAGCGACTGCGGATTAATATTCCTAAAATTAATGTCAATATAGCAGCCATAGTCGGAAAATATTGTTTACTTGACCTTTAGTAATTGTTGATAATTTAACCGCTCACTTAGAGTGAGTAGCTAATGGATGGATATCCCCAACCAACTTTTTTTAAGTTCCCTCAAGGAATCATGGACTACGTTTATGTCGGGCAAACCCGATGTGATCGAAGGTACCTAAAGCGTCCAACATTTTTGATTGGAATCGACTTCATCAGCAAAGGTCAATCCTAAAATGTTTGTGATTTGACTTCAACTAATCGTATGGAGCGGACGGGAATTTTTAACGAGATAAGCCTGATTTGATTGCACTGACAGAAACAGCTGCATATTGCGTCGTATTTTAACATATTAAAAAATTCGACAAGATACGTTTTTTTTCAAAAAGTGATTAACATTTTGGTTGTACGGTTGTGAATTTTTATACTGTCAGATTTTACCATATCTTTTTATTTTCTTAAATTAGGGTTAATCTCCTTAATTATGAAATATATATTTTTTCTTTTATAATTTTTTGAGAAGAGTGGCTTTGGAGCTCGAGGCAGTTTATAAGTTTTGTACAAATATTAACCATAGGCGGAGCAATTTTGTTTATTTTGGTTAAAGCAGAAATTATTTCTTTACATTTACAACGCTAACTAACACTTCTTAAGTAAAATTATACCTATATAATTATATTTATTCTTTATCAATAATATTTTCCATAGTATATCTGGTAACCTTTCCAGGATTGTATGCTTACGAAGCATTTTTACCACCATTTATTCTTAGGGATTGTTGTCTGGGTCAATTGTGCTCATATTTAAACTTTTTACTTGAATATTTTATCCATGTTTCTTAATTAGTAACAATAATGTAATACATTTTGTGTGAAAATAATATGGTAAAAATGTAAATAATTTAATGAGAAAGAGGCGTTTCGGAATGTTGCAGCTTTGGGTATACTAGGAAAAATTAAAAGCCACTGCGGATTAATATTCCTAAAATTAGTGTCAATATAGCAGCCATAGTCGGAAAATATTGTTTACTTGACCTTTAGTAATTATTGATAATTTCACCGCTCACGTAGAGTGAGTAGCTAATGGATGGATATCCCCAACCAACTTTTTTTAAGTTCCCTCAAGGAATCATGGACTACGTTTATGTCGGGCAAACCCGATCTGATCGAAGGTACCTAAACCGTCCAACATTTTCGATTGGAATCGACTTTATCAGCAAAAGTCAATCCCAAAATTTTTGTGATTTGACTTCAACCAATCGTATGGAGCGGACGTGAATTTTTAACGAGATAAGCCTGATTTGATTATACTGACAAATTCTGAAAAATTCTACAAGATACATTTTTTTTCAAAAATGGATTAAAATTTCGGTTTTACGGTTGTGAATTTTTATACTGTCAGATCTTGCCATATCTTTTTATTTTCTTAAATTAGGGTTAATCTCCTTAATTATGAAATATATATTTTTTCTTTTATATTTTTGAGAAGAGTGGCTTCGGAGCTCGAGGCAGTTTTTAAGTTTGTACAAATATTAACCATAGGCGGAGCAATTTTGTTTATTTTGGTTAAAGCAGAAATTACTTCTTTACATTTACAACGCTAACTAACACTTCTTAAGTAAAATGATACCTATATAATTATTTTTATTCTTTATCAGTAATATTTTCCATAGTATATCGGGTAACCTTTCCAGGATTGTATGCTTACGAAGCATTTTTACCACCATTTATCCTTAGGGATTGTTGTGTGGGTCAATTGTGCGCATTATTATGTATAGGATTAATATTTCTAAAATTAGTGTCAATAAAGCAACCATAGCCGGAAAACATTGTTTACTTGACCTTTAGTAATTATTAATAATTTTACCGCTCACGTAGAGAAATAACACAAGAGTGTATGTAGCTAATGGATGGATATCCCAAACCAAAAGGAATCATGGACTACGTTAATATCGTGCAAACCCGATCTGTCCGAAGGGACCCGATGTACCCGATCAGTCCAAAATTGGCTACATAAACGATTAGGAAGAGCGAAATTCGAATCGATTTCATCCGCAAAAGTTAATCCTAAAATTTTTGTGATTTGACTTCAACTAGTCGTAGAGAGCGGAACGTGAATTTTTAACGAGATAAGCATGATTTGATTGCATTGACAGAAACAGCTGCACATTGCGTCGTGTCGTTGTATTTTTTTTTCAAAAAATCAACATTTCCCCCCTTACATTAAACACGCTTTTTGAAACTAATTTTCAAATTATTTTGGTTTTCCGGTTGTCAATTTTACTGTCAGATCCTATCATATCTTTATTTTTTTTAAATTAGGGTTAATTTTCTTGATTATGAAATATATATTTTTTCTTTTGTGTATAAGTTTTGTATAAATATCAACCATAGGCGGAGTAATTTTGTTTATTTTAGTTAAAGCAGAAATTATTTCTGTACATTTACATTGCTAACCAACACTTCGTAAATAAAATTATACCTAATTATTTTTATTCTTTATAAGTAATCTTTACCTTAGTATATCGCGTAATCTTTTTTTTGTATGCTTACGGAGCATTTTTACCATCATTTATTCTTAGGGATTGTTGTGTCCGTCAATTATTTTGTTCATATTTAAACTTTGTGCTTGAATATTTTATCCATGTTTCTTAATTAGTAACAATAATGTAATACATTTTGCGTGAAAATAATATGGTAAACATGTAAATAACTCATTGAGAAAGGGGATTTTGGGGAATGTTGCGGTTTTGGGTTTTCTAGGAAAAATTAAAAGCTATTGCGGATTAATATTCCTAAAATGAATGTCAATAAAGCAACCATAGTCGGAAAATATTGTTTACTTGACCTTTATTATTTATTAATAATTTCACTGCTCACGTAGAGAAATAACACAAGAGTTTATGTAGCTAATGGATGGATATCTCGAACCAATTTGTTTTAAGTTCTATCGAAGGCACACAAACCGTCCAAAATTGGCAACATAAACGACTTCAGTCAATCAATCTTAAAATTTTTGTTATTTGACTTCAACCAATCCTATGCAGCGGAACGTGAATTTTTAACGAGATAAGCCTGATTTGATTGCACTGCCAGGAACACCTATACATTGCGTCGTTGTACTTTTTTTTTTCAAAAAATCAACATTTCACTTCTACATTAAACACGTTTTTTAAAAGACTAACTTTTTAATTATTTTGGTTTTCCGGATGTCAATTTTACTGTCAGATCCTATTATATCTTTTTATTTTTTTAAATTAGGCTTAATCTTAATTATGAAATATATATATTTTTTCTTTTCTTTATAAGTGTTTGAGAAGAGTGGTTTCTGAGCTCGAGAGGGTTTTGATGTTTTGTCCAAATATTAACCATAGGCGGAGTAATTTTGTATATTTTGGTTAAAGCAGAAATTATTTCTTTACATTAACAAGTCTTAAATAATACCTAATTATTTTTATTCTTTATCCGTAACGTTTACCTTAGTATGTCGGGTAACATTTCCAGGAATGTATGGTTACGAAGCATTTTTATCACTATTTATCTTTGGGGATTGTTGTGTAGTTCAATTGTGGTCATATTTAAACTTTTTGCTTGAATATCTTATCCGTGTTTCTTAATTAGTAATAATACCGTAATATACTTACCTAAATTTTGTATACTAAATCAATTCTCCTATCCTTCATAGCAGCAAATTTATTTATAACATACTCATAAAATGGATGAGTTACCCTAATCTCCTTCAGAAATTCATATTGAATTGAAATATTGCCTAGAGAAGTAAGTCTTTCTTGAGATATTGTATTTCTTAAATAAGTTTTTACACGTTTGAGGCAAGAAAAACCTCTTTCCACTGAAGCACTTGTCGACGGTATTGTCAAAATAAGGAAAAACATTTTATATGCTTCGGTAAAAATATCTTTATTTTCATTAAATTTTTTCACTTGCTCTTGCAGGGATATATTCCAATTACTCTCACTGGAAAAAATAAGACCAAGCTCATTTTTAAGTCGTTGACTTTTTGAAAATATTTCCCCATATAACTGAAACAAATTTTCAAACGGGCCAGTCGGAAAATTTAAACTATATTCGGAAACATAGAACAATATATTCGGAAAATTTAGCAGATTTCCATTAAAATATGGTCCAATATTTCATAAAAAGGGTTCTATACTTAGCCCTAATTTCTGCAGGTGAAAGCTTAGCGAGCTCACGTTTGTAATGATTTATTTTTGTAATAGAATTTGCTTTATCAAACATGGTATTAAAAAAATGTTCATTTCTTTTTTCACAGAGCGCCTCACGATAGCGTTTTATATTGGATATGCAAAAATGAATGTCAAGCGAATTTTTTTTGAAGAAAGTTAAATAGTATGTCCGTGATTGAGAAAATGTCATTAAACACTAATGCCAGAATTATAAATTTAAAATCGTTCATCTCACCTAAAAATCCTTTCGCAAGCCGGATTGATTTTTCATCAGATTTGTCACAGTTCGTAATAAATTCAAAGATGTCTTTTAATTTATTCTAGTCTTGAACAATCACATTTATTAACTTCGAATTTGAAGACCAACGAGTTTCTGTAATTGTTGGTATACGCCTCGTAGATACAGATGTAAGAGCATACGTTCGTATGGCTCAGTGATGAAAAAATGAGGGAATAACACTAAGGCTTGCAAAAAAATTCGACATTTAGAAATATTGTTTAGACTTTGCTGCATCACAAGGTTAAGACGATGCGCAAGACAATGAACAAATACAGCCTGCGGGGCTTTTTCTTTTATTTTTTTTGAAGGCCATTTAGATGCCGACACATCACACTGGCGTCATCGTATCATTGCCCTATTAATTAATGTGTATAGGCAAATTGGTCCAAAATTTGATCCAATAGAGAATATAAATTCTCCGACGTTCTATCGGAGCTGACATTATAAGATCCTAAGAGTCTCTCGACTACTAAACCTTCTGAATTAACGTATCTTAAAATTATGGTGCACTGAGAGGTTTGCGTAATATCTGTGGTGTCCACTTGCACAGAAAAAAACTATGTGTTCATTATTTCGTTTTGAATAGTTTTCGAGACACCAGTAAAAACATTTAATTTTTTTGTGATGATCTTTTAGTTCTTGGGAACTTCTCGATATTAATAAACCTAAAAGCTCTTTAAAATCCCCCCTGTTTATTGACTCGCTGCTCTCATCATGGCCGCGAAAGGCTAACTCTTGTTTTGCAAGGTACAAAACTGCGTCAATTACAAGGCAAATAAATAGTCTATTTAATCAGACGTTCGTTCGCTGCCCTACATTTAATACATCCCTTTGATCTTGTTTCTCCCATCGATTAAATGGAGTAAACTAATAATGTACATAATACATAATAAACCCGACACCAAATAAAGTTGTAACAACACCATAAATAAATATAACACAAAATAGTCAAGCAAACTGCAAATGAACTCACCGGTTGCAGCGTCATGGCAACGTAGTAGGAAAATCGTAAATTAAACATAGCACCTACAGCAGAGTCGAAGCGGTTTGCGCCACTGTTATAGTTGTTATAATAAAGTTCGATTGAAAGATGTAAAAAGACATGCCGCCAACGGTCAAGTAAAATATTTATTCGAGATGTACAGTTTATTTTTTGCCAATTAAGTGAATAAATGAATGTAAAAACAAATTTTAAGAGATATATAATAAATGTAGTTAGATGTTTGCTTGTATTTATTTTTCCTGGTGAAGTAGCACTTCACATACTTCACCTGAATAGCCGCCACTGCAAATAATAAGAAATAGCTAATTCGAGAGGACTACTAAAACTAGTTTTAAATAATCAGTATTTTTAATTAGGTGGTACAATTGTCAACTAGAATAAACATAGGTATTGGGGAGACATATAGATCAGTAGTTTGTAGAAATAATTAGTACTTCAGTAGTTTTGTAAAAATTTAATAACAAATAAATTTCAGATACCTATCCATCGGGGGATATCACGTTACGATATGGACAGAATTTGGACATCATGTGCGTTTTAAATGAAGCGGCGGCACTAAAATATGGTCCGGAGGCAAGTCAGTATATGCGCTTTGTCATGGGCAATATCGATTTTCCAGTAAGTATTATGGTAAAATTAAAAATAACTCGTTATTCTCCCTAATAGTGATGCCGCGATTAGTACTTTTCACTATTCGGCCAAAAACCCGAATATTCGGTTAATATTCGGACGGGTCGAGTATTCGGCCGAATAATATCCGGCTTTAAAACAAATCAACAAAACTATAATTTAAACCGGGAAGTCTACCTGTTTTTAAATTACGCATTTCAAGGTTAAAGGATTATGGATTTTTGCTGGCGTCACGCAATGCTGTACGTCGGGGAAGTACGCATGGAGGCAGATGTGCGTTTTAAATTTTAGTAGTGGCCTGCGACAGTGGTTGGTGGAAAATTTTGAATTTAAAATGTCGAGTAAAATCTGCAAATATTTTGTTACCCATGAACAATATATTTGCAAACAAAGCAACGGTTTATGGAATCATATTAAATATAAACATTCACATTTAATGCAAACTGAAATCGAAGAAAGTAGCAAGCAGAGTGAATTGTGATCGAAAATCACAAAAATATGTAAACGCTGCAGATAACGCTCTCTAGTTTATTTACTTTAAACTAAACAGTTTACCAAAAAAATTCCTTTAAAAGAGCATAAAATGCTCTTTCAAATGAGACCAAAATTATTTAAATCGGTTGAACGGTTCAGGCGATATTAAAATGCAAATATTGACAGATCCTTTGGCTCCCCCCTCCCTTATTATGATAGGTACGAAAAAATGTCGTAAAGCAAAATGGTGCGGTATTACCCAAGCTGTCAAATGATGTTATGAAAGTTAGAGCTCGTCGTCTAAGTTTCTAAGATAGCGGAATTTTATGTAGTAGTTTAGTAGTTACGCCCCCTGGCGGCCAAATTACGAACTTCAAAATAACCCTGTGTACGAACAACCTATGCAAGACAAAATACTAAGATTTGCATTGATAAAGCAAGCAAATCTTAGTTTTACCAGGGGTCTGGGAATATTAAATTTAAAATAGGTCTTCCCCATACAATTCGATCTAACTTTGTCTTTATTAACTTTTGTTAAAAAAGCAAATCTGGCATTGAGATATTTAGTAATACAAATAATACGTGATTTTATAATAGACAATTAAATCCGATCTTTGCAAAACATAGGTTAATTAACCTCCGATAATACAACTATAGCCGGAAATGCAATAGAGAAACTTATTGGCAATTAAATTAATAATTTATTTATGCATTGATTGAAAACCTTCACTACCAGCAAAATAATACATGAAGTGCAGGAAAAAATTTAGTGAAGATTCAACTTTCAAATATTGTCAGTGTGAATATTCATATTAAGTGGCGTTTTTCAGATTTTTTAGAAGTTCCCAAAATGTTTCCAACTTTCTCGCTTTGAGTAACAATTTGTCACTTTGTGCTCTTAATACACAAATTGCTATGTCACTGGGGACCAGCAAATATGAGAAAGTTCGACCATTAAATGAGAAATACCTGGATTTATTATACCAGATGTACTTTATAAGGAATTCAAATACATATAACATGAATCCTAAATTGTTAGTTGTATTTCAACCACCAGTTGATCGAGAGCTGTAAGTTTGTGTAAATAAACCGGATCATTTTTGTTATACACGGTGGTAAAGTGTTACCAAGCGATATTGAGAAAACGGCTGATTGAAAATTAATGAAATTTCTAGGGATGCAATGGGTCGTTGGGGGTCATTTTTTGACTGAGTAAGTAATGTTCTAACCCTTTCGACTGTTTAGGGGTGGGGGTAACTTTTAAATGTTAAATGGAAAGGTGCAGTTTTTTTCCAAATTCGTAATCTCCAGAAAAAACTACGTTATAATCAATGAATAATTTAATGTCATTGTCAATGTCACTACGCTAAATTCAACAAAATTAAAAAGAACATGAACAGAAGAAAAAACTGATATTAGGTACACGATTTTATTTTATCAGATGTTCAAAATCACGGCCATTTTGTTCTAAACATTTATCAACTCTCTTTCAAAAATAATTCCGCACTCTGAATAACATATCTGGGGTGATTTCACGAACTGCACGCGTAATCCTTTCTCTCATGTTTTCGGCTGTAGTTGGAGCAGTCACCACTTTTTAGGGGTGGGGGGTAACTTTTAAATGTTAAATGGAAAGGTGTAGTTTTCTTTCCAGATTCGTAATCTCCAGAAAAAAACTACGTTATAATCAATGAATAATTTAATGTCAAAAAATAAAAAGAAATTCAACAGAAGAAAAAACTTATATTAGGTACATGATTTTATTATAATATGGGTTCTAAATGACAACCATTTTGTTCAGAAGTATTATCGTTGTTTTTTCTACATCCTCCGAGAATTACAATGTCAACTGGGTAAAAAAAAATACGGTATTTTGGTTAGATTATGTAGTTAATTATTTTTTTCCTGATTTTTTTTGGGAACTCTGCGGCACTGCAGCGATGATTCACTATTGCAGTTATCATGACAACGAACGATTTGACATGTTATGATATTGCCAGTAATTTTCTTAAATTATCTTCGAGTTTAAAATCTTTACTTTAAGGGTCTTGTGAAAATAAAAGTTCATTGTGTTCGTTTATTGTTTTTTTTTAAGTTCTATTCGTTTATTATTTAGCTGTTCTTTCTGTTCGTATTTAATAATCTTTGTTGAGATTTTAACTACCTATCCTTAAAATGAATGAATTCGACTGCCAAGTTGACATGTTATTAATTCTCGGAGAATGTAGAAAAAACTATCGCAATGCTTCTGAACTTTGGGCGGTAAGATTTCCCCACTTACCACCAAAATCTCACATGGCGTTCAAACGATTAGAGACTAGGAGTCGCCAGACCGGCCAACTTTCATCCAGAAAACGCAGCAGGAGGTAAACCAAAACGAACGACGACATGGCGGTAGGAGTTTTGGGAACAGTAGCTCTCAACCCTCATATTGGTTCCCAAGAACTATCCAAAGACGCCGGGATGTGTAAAACATCTGTTCTCAGGATTTTGCACAATTTTAAATTTCATTCTTACCATATTACCTTACATCAAGAATTGTATGGACAGGACTTCGAGAGACGGGTGCAATTTTGTCGGTGGGTTCGACTATGGATCAATGAAAACAACTCACTGGAAAACATAATATTTTCTGATGAAGCAACATTCACTAGCCATGGTCAAGTCAATCGTCACAATATGCATTATTGGGCTGAAGAAAATCCACACTGGATACGAACAGTCGCTAATCAACACCCTGGGTCGATAAATACTTGGTGTGGGATATTTGGCGATGTTGTTATTGGACCTCATTTTTTCGATGGTATTCTTAATGGACAGCGATACTGCGATTTCCTTCAAAATGACTTGCAAAGATTGATGCCAAATATTCCAGAGCAACAACGTGAAGCAATTTGGTTCCAACAAGACGGGGCACCACCACATTACTGTCGAGAAGCGCGTGTATATTGAATGACACTTACCCTAACAGATGGATCGGATGTGGGGGACTGCTCCAACTACAGCCGAAGACATGAGAGAAAGTATTACGCGTGCAGTTCGTGAAATCACCCCAGATATGTTATTCAGAGTGCGGAATTCTTTTCGAAAGAGAGTTGATAAATGTTTAGAACAAAATGGCCGTCATTTTGAACATCTGATAAAATAAAATCATGTACCTAATATCAGTTTCTTCTTCTGTTGATTTTCTTTTTAATTTTGTTGAATTTAGCGTAGTGACATTGACATTGACATTAAATTATTCATTGATTATAACGTAGTTTTTTCTGGAGATTACGAATTTGGAAAAAAAACTGCACCTTTCAATTTAACATTTAAAAGTTGCCCCCCACCCCTAAACAGTGGAAAGGGTTAACACATTACTTACTCCGTCAAAAAATGTCCTCCAACGACCCATTGCATCCCTAGAAATTTCATTTATTTTCATTCAGCCGTTTTCTCAATATCGCTTTGTAACACTTTAAAAGGACCACACTGTATATGTGATGAAGTGACTTTTGTGAAACAAAAACCCTTTAATAAAAAAGGCTTACCACTTGTATTTTGGCTGGAGACCAGGATAAAAATTGAGCTCTCCACAACTGCTGCAACAAATGTGCGTCCAATATTCGCGGCTGGCTAAGTGGAAAAAAGCGTAAGATGCCCATAGCTTTCCTATGATCTGGCGAGAAACGAAAGACCACGTTCCTGACTGTGAAAACCGTATATAAACATGTTAAGTAGTTCAGAAGTTACAGGATAAAAACAATTTTCCGTCAGAGTTTTAAAACCCGTATTTAAAAAATTAAGTTTAAAAGTTAAGGGAAAAAATAGTTTTTTTGTGCAAATTTCACCTCGTAATTGGAACCCCTGTATATATTCTAAGACTCTTTCTAAACCGTCCATTTTGTGTTTTTTTTTGAGTACTTTCTGGTGCCCCGGCGAGCCGTAACCAGTTTTCCGACCAATTGTCTATTTTTTATTTGAAAACAAAGCATTATTTCTCAGAAATGTCTATCCCTTTAACACTTAAATGCACAAACATAAATCGAAGCGATAAAAAATATCAGAGAAATATTTGCTTTACACAAACCAAAACTCAGCCGTGACATCTATCACAACTGACATGTCAAATATCTCTGTAAATTTTATGATTATTCTAGGCCAAGGCCATTTCGCGTCGTACCGTCGCCGGTCGGTACCTATCGATTTTTAACCGATATGTGCACTTTTTTCCTTATATCGAATTTTCGCCCACTTGCCGACTAATTAGAGAGAAATGTTATTAGAGCTTTTTTCCATCCGCGGGTCTGGAAATAATTTCGATTGCTAATCGCAGTAAGCGGGAAAATGAGGTTAAAGTTGGAATTTAAATTATCAACTTTAAAAAATTGCAGTAATTTAACTGTTAAAGTCATAAACTCGAAATTTGGTCACAGTCTAGTTACAAATATCTTGTTTCGTAAAAAAATACCCTACGGGCTTAGCTTCCTTGTAATACGGGATAATGTTAGAAAATGTACCCATTCTTGGGAACTTTGGTGCAAACTTCGCCTCGTTAGTGCACCCCCTGTATATAATCCAGAACCTGTCCTAAATAGTCCATTTTGTGTAGGTTTTAAAGCACTTTCCGGTGCCGTAATTAGTTTGCTGACCAGATGCCTACTTTTTTTATAAATAAAAGGGACTAAAAAAATTTTTTTTGTGACTTCCGAAAAATTTTAGTTTTTCCTAAACATTTCTATTTTCTCGCCATTTTTTTCGACAGATGCTTTTAGGTTTTTGTTCTCCTAGATGTTTCCCATGAAAAACGTCTCTTGGAAAATTTCTATAGGATTCATCCACTTTGAGATATAAGCCCCCAAGACACACTTTTTTTCGAATTGACTAATTAGAGAGAAATGTTATTAGAGCTTTTTTGTAGCCAATTAAATGTTCCATCCGCGGGTCTGGAAATAATTTCGATTGCTAATCGCAGTAAGCGGGAAAATGAGGTTAAAGTTGGAATTTAAATTATCAACTTCAAAAAATTGCAGTAATTTAACCGTTAAAGTCATAAACTCGAAATTTGGTCACAGTCTAGCTACAAATATCTTGTTTCGAAAAAAAATACCCTACGGGCTTAGTTTCCTTGTAATACGGGATAATGTTAAAAAATGTACCCATTCTTGGGAACTTTGGTTCAAACTTCGTCTCGTTAGTGCACCCCCTGTATATAATCCAGAACCTGTCCTAAATAGTCCATTTTGTGTAGGTTTTAAAGCACTTTCCGGTGCCGTAATTAGTTTACTGACCAGATGCCTACTTTTTTTTATAAAAAAGAAAGTGACTAAAAAAAATGAATTTTTTATGACTTCCGAAAAATTTTAGTTTTTCCTAAACATTTCTATTTTCTCGCCATTTTTTTCGACAGAGATGCATTTAGGTTTTTGTTTTCCTAGATGTTTCCCATGAAAAACGTCTCTTGGAAAACTTCGATAGGACTCATCCACTTTGAGTTATAAGCCCCCAAAACACACTTTTTTCGAACGAAAAAAATTCGTAAAATCGTCAAAGGAAATTGAAACCCAACCAAAAACAATAGGGTTCTGTAAGACCGGAAGTAAAGTGTATCTAAAGTAAATTGAGACAGCGAAAAATTTGGGGTACGCTCAATTTACTACACCACGTATATCAAATAAATTTATATTTATTCAGTTAATCGGTTTACAAAAGTATGTTTAAATTTCTATCACGGCGCCCATGCTTCAGAAAGAAATCGCCGACTTTTGAGGGATATTTAGTTTTTATGTTGTCTCAATTTACTTTAGATACACTATACCATCGTTCCAGAAAGTCTCTTCAGAAAAAAATTTAAATTGCGACCTCAGCCGTGTTACATCGAAGTGGACATTTTTGGTCAACTTGCGGTACCACATCTTCGGTATCAAAGGTGGTACAGAAAAATGTTACAAATTACAAATCTCGAGATCCACGTCTCCTCTAAGAATACATAT
Source organism: Kuschelorhynchus macadamiae (assembly GCA_030620095.1). NCBI lineage: Eukaryota > Metazoa > Arthropoda > Insecta > Coleoptera > Curculionidae > Kuschelorhynchus > Kuschelorhynchus macadamiae. The sequence goes on along the minus strand of JAUTXW010000144.1, from coordinate 146,950 downwards.
CAAATTCAATGTCCTATCTCTAATAGTTTCCGAGATATGCGCGCCGAAAGGTCGAAAAATACGGTTTTATGAACTAACACGTATTTTGAAATTGTTACTGGAGAACATACAATATGAAAGATATAAACCCCAAATTTGTGGGGATTTTGCTTGGAATGCAGCTAGGTTATACCAAATACTGCTGCTTCCTCTGCGAATGGGACAGTCGAACACGATCGAATCACTACAGATAGAAATTTTGGCCACCGAGAGAGTCTTTTGAGCCAGGAAATGTAACCAGCTCGCCATTAGTTCCTCCTGAAAAGGTTTTACTACCGTCAGTTCGTATAAAATTGGGACTTTCAAAAATTCCCTACAATCAGTGACGCTAAAAATAAAGAAGGATTATTTGTGGTGGAAACTTTTCGGAGATGCGCAATTCGATTCCATACTTGAAGGCAAGGAAAAAGACGCTTGGAATGCCTTTAAAATGGTCGCAACAAATTTTTTGGGAAACATAAAAGCAGAAAACTATAAAGACCTGATTGCCCAACTTCTTTTATGTTACCAAAACCTAAGGTGTAATATGTCGTTGAAAATGTATTTCCTGGATTCTCATCTGGATTACTTTTCGGAAAATTGTGGTGCTGTAAGTAACGAGCACGGTGAAAGGTGCCACTAGGATATTCGAAACATCGAAAGAAGGTATCAGGGAAAATGGAACTGTAAGATGTAGTGTTTTAAAAAAACAGGTTTTGTCATTCATGGAAAAAAACCACCGAAAAAACCGTTTTTTTTTTTTCGAAAAAAACCGGTTCAATTCCGAAAAAAATACTTTTTGTTGTTTTTTTTTACATAAATGCAAGAAAAACAGTAAAAGTGTAATTTTTATGTAAAATTATTAAAATGTTACAAATAGAGCAGCAAAGACTTGCTCTATTTTTGGACAATAGATTCTAGTTCTATATAACCGCTCTTACTGTCAAAAAGCGTCACGTTTGTATATTTTTCTGAGCCAATTTAAAGCATTTTGATTTTATTCAGATGTTGTTTTTTGTTATCAGAACAAAGCTCTAGGTAAGTTACACATTCTAAGCTAATCTGAAGAGTTGCTTTATAAGAAATATTTAATTTTTATGCTTTAGTTATATAATACACTAGAGTGATGTTATCCGAGTGATCCGGACGGTGATGTGGATATGGTGGAAGTGGACCAATTGGAACGAACGGTCAATGAAAATAACGTTACGTCAGGCATATTAAGTTTGGCTAGTTTTAGCAGTGAAAACGTCTCCAGCAGCAAAAAAAATAAAACGGGTGCGGGCCAAATGAAACTGACGTCATTTATAGATAAAATGTCAAAAAAAGAGCAGGATCTGGCGGATCAAGCTTTTGCTCGAGCAGTTTATGCGGATGCCACATTCAATTTTTTTCTGGTAATCCTTACTGGAATACAGCTTTCAATATTCTGCGTCCACTTCACAAACTATCGACCCTACATAGTCTTCGAAAACCGCTGCTTGAAGCAGAATACACGCGAGTTATACAGTTAGCAAAAGAAAAGGTTCAAAGTGCTCTGTGCCTTATATCTTATGTCAAAAGATATAATGAGAATTCCTCACCTGTCACACTTAAGAAATAAAACAAAAAATGTAGTAAAAAATAAAAGAAAAAAACGTGTCAATCTTGCAGTATTTCGTAATAAACAAATAGAGAAGTATGGTAATAATTCGGTATCTTTGAAGATGCCAAACCCAACTAGATTTGCTGGCGATGAAATTCATTTTAGCTCTTTAAAAAGTAATAAAGTTGCGCTTCAAGAGACTGTTATTTCAGACAACGCTAAAATAGATAATTCTCTGAGAATCGACATTCTTGACGATGCTTTTTGGCAAGACGTTACTATCGCTGAGGAACTATTGAAACCCATTGCCAGAGGATTAAAAATCTTAGGAGATTCCCCTAATCTATCGCTTGTCCCAAAAGTTTTGATAGATATAAAACAGAAAACATTAAACACACTGCAAAACTCTCCTACCTTACTTAATAGCAGTGATTGTAATACCATTCTAAAACAACTTTCTAAAAGGGTTAAGTTCTGTTGCAAAGATATTAACAAGACAGCCTATTTCGTAAATCCTGGGTTTAGAGGAGATGGTCTTTCGGACGGTGACTGTCTTAAGATAATAAAAAAGATTTCGGATCATCTGACTTTACCTGTAAATGATGTTTCAAATGCGACAATGTATGAATCAGAATCGGGTTTTTATTCAGGGGCCATTTTGTGGGAAATTGCTTCAAAAGATGTCTGTAATTCAGTAGTATGGTGGCAAGGTCTTTGTTCAAATCCACCCTTGCAACCAGTGGCTTCTCGACTCCTGCTTTTAATCCCTACTCGATCAGGGTCAGAAAGACACTGGTCAAAATTCGAATAAATTCATTAAAAAAAAGGAATAGACTTACAAATCAGAGGGTGGAAAAACTTGTTGCAACCTCTACTTATCTGATGAAAAATAACAAATGGACGAAAGCTGCAAATAGAACCCACATCATTAGAAAATGATGATGATCAACTGATCGCACAATATATTGATAACCAAGATGATGGTCTAGAGGCAGAAGATGAAACTTCTTAGGACGAGAGCGACGAAAGTCAGAAGTTCCATACTTCCGATTCTGAGGACGAAGACTAGTTTTTTACTTCAATTCGTTTTTTAATTTTTTTTTGTTTAATGACAATATAATTAATATGTTCTTAAAAAACTTATTTTTTAATGTTTCCATGTTTTGGTTCTCATCTGGACCTTCCAGAAAAAAAAAACAAAAAAACGATTTTTTTCCAATCTGTTAAAACACTAGTAAGATGTTAGTCGACTAGTGCTGGACTAGTACGAGAGATGCCCCAGAGGCTGCTTTCAAAATGCAGGCTAAGAAGCGCAAAATTAGTGTCTAAACGTTAGATTAAGTGATAAAAAATGTGATATTTAATTGCTTTTGTTGAACCAACAATATACTGTTATCTGTATTTTGTATGTTCATTGTATATGCCTATAAATTAAAATTTTGTAACAGCTAATTCAGATTTTTTGCGAGCCAACTAAATTCTTTAATAGGTATTTTTTAGTTACTTGGGTGTAGTTGAATCCGAAAAAATAGGTTTTGTTCAAGAAACAAAAAATTGAAATTTGTTCTCCAGTGATATTTATCAACCACAACACCACCCTACAGCCTACAACTATATAGTTTAAATAAACACATCACGGAAGTGCTTTAAATATCTGGTTTATTTCAACTTAAGTTTTTACTAAACATTTTCATATTATGCTTAGTTTTATGAATTAGTGTATTTTAGAGTTGAAATTTAGATAGTCGGATTGATACAGATTTATTTTTTGTAAAGATTTGAAATTCTACATTCTATGTGAAAAATGTATAGTATTTATTGTAATATTTTTCAGCGATATTATTTTTAAGTAAGATGCGAAGACGTTTTAACATCATTAAATTTTAGGTTGACATAGTGAATTCGACGGCCATAAAATTACATGTCGAAAATCATCCGAAAACCCGAAATTCAAATTACTACTGCATAATCAATGAAACCCTTGTGTGCCAGAATATTGTAGTCGTGGGAAGTAAGTATTTTAAATCCTGCCAGACAAAACAGATATAAAAAAATAAGTTTATGGTTGGTTTTATCGTCCACTAATTTGTATTTATCAAATTAAACATTTATTACAAAGTCAACGTTTCGGCACCAATTTGTGCCATCATCAGGGCTAGTAAATTAAAATTTGGTTGGTACTCCACAGTAACATAAGCGGTGTTGACAATCAGCCCAAAAAACAAACGAAAAACATACGACAATAATTTAGTTGCATGAATATGATGCTGCTGAGAAGGTCGAAAGTTATAATTTATGAACCATTTATGTTAATTTGGAGTATAGTAAATTTGAATTTAGGATTGAAGATTGTTTCATTTGATAAATAAAAAAATAAGATATATAATTAATACAAATTTATTTCAGCGACTCCTGAGGATGTTACAGATTTCGACTGTATAGGGTACAACTACGAAAACATTACGTGCACTTGGACAGAACCTGACAATTTTGTTGTTACAAATTACGATTTGAAGTATACTGCTACTTTTCGCCCGTCAAGGTATAAATCTACCCATAAAGCAAAATCTAAACCAAAGGGTACTACTACCCGCCTGTTCAAGTAAGATAATCTTTTAATAGAAAAATCATTTTGGTTATATAATATCGGATACGGCATTTTATTTTATTTAGATGTGTAAAATACCTAAAATGTTTTCCTTTTGGGGTCTCATAAACAATTCGCAAAGTAAGACAATTTGATGCTTTTGCGACGTTTCGCTTTCGATGGCACGGGGCTTCTTCAGTTATGTTTACTCGAGATATGAACGTAAACTTGCTTTAATATTATTCTTAACTGAGAAATATACAGGTTTTGGACATCAACTAAACTATTTTTAAAAATATAGAACATATGATATTGTATATCTTTGTACGTACTTGATAACTTAAAAAGAGATCATCGTTATTGGGATTAGATCTTTACTCCACGAAATCTGAACACTGATTGTAATTTATGTACTGTTATTAATTGAAAAAAAAAATTAGGTTTGAATTTGATAGGACAGTTTACTGCAATTTCGTCCTGGCTCTATATCAATCAGTATCAGTATTATTGAGTTGTGTCATTCCAAACTTCCTACACATGCCTGGAAGTTCAATATTAACATAGGTTTTATGTAAACTTTAATATTTTATAGGCATACTTTGCTTATTCATTTTTTAGACTTTACTTAACTGGCATAATTGGCTTGACACTCTAAATAATTGTTCATTGTTGGAACTAGGTGCAATATTTTGGATGTAGTATTAGTCCAATGTTTTGGTTTTAGCTGAGGGGTAAAAAAACACCATTGAGTAATTTTTGTACACCAGAATACACAAAATTACAGGATTACACAGACTACATAAATACTAAAAATTAATAATTTGCAATCTTAAATACCCTTAGGTAGGTACCTGTTGTCAGTCGAATTTGTGCAAATGTCAAAATTTGCCTGCCCTGTTGCCGCCGCAATTTTAATTTTTTTAATATTGACCGTTGTTAATTTGCACTTAAATATCCCCACATATGAGTTTTACGATCGAATTGTACAAAGTCAAAATGTATCCACTGGGTTGGCGATGCTCTATTAAATTTTTAAATGTGATGAAATAATTCATAACTTGCACTATGAATACATGTCTTACCTACTTGCAGTCGAATCTAGAAAAATGACGATATTCGTTCGCCATTTTGGCGTCGCCATTTTAAATTTTTAATTTTACCATATAGATTTTCAGTCGAATCTGCACAGATTGCAAAATTCGTGAATTTTGAAATGTTGACTAAAGATTCATAATTTGCTCTATTAAACATCCAGATACTGATTTTTCAGTCGAATCTGCACAAAGACAACATTCGTTCGCCAAGTTGGCGCTGCCATTTTTAATTTTTGAAGGTTGAACAAAAATTCATAATTTGCACTTTTAAATACCTCTAGTCGAATCGGATCACAACTAAAAATACTTGTTTACCATATTGGAACCGCCATCTTGAATTTGACAAGGGTGTCACATTGTATTGGCACTCGAACTGGGTACCGGATAATCTCTTATAAAACAATTGAACATAAAAAGTCAGACATATTTACCAAACTTTTGTTTTTTCTTGTGGTCAACCTGTATATTGATTTTTATTTTGAAAGAAAATTGTATGCTGATTTCGTATATGTATGGTTTATACAATTTATTTTGATGAATTGGGCCAATAATTGCAATTTTTTGAAATAACTTAAGTAGGCTTAGATAAACAAAAATGACTTATTGATGTAGAACGGAAGCTTTCACGGCTTTGGTCAATTAAGAAATCATGGTTCTTGGGATTAGACCGTGTCAAATTGGAATTACTATCCGACGTTTCGCCTTCGATTGCACGGGGCATCTTCAGGGATCTTTACTCCATGAGATCTGAACACTGAATGAGGTCGAAGAGATTCAGGCGGGCTTTTATACCCGACTTGTGCTCGCAGACGCAGCTCGTGACCCTGTATTAAGATCGGTTCCACGTGTGATGAAGACCGTAACCCGTATCTCTATTGAAATTTTTTGTGTGTTTAAATATTTCAATAGATTCTCTAACTTTTCGTTTATAAAAACCTGGAACCGATGCTAGAACCTTGGTTTCCTTTACATTTATGAAATGGCCAGTGTCATGCTGGTGTTCAGCCACAGCAGATTGAACAATTTGTTTCTTTTTAATACATCGTTCATGTTCCTTAAGTCTAGTTGATATTGAGCGTCCTGTTTCTCCCACATACACTTCTCCACAGGAGCAAGGAATTTTATATACTCCTTCTGTTTGGAAAGGTACAAGAGCTTTCGGGGATCGCTAGTATTGTCCAATCTTCTGATGTGTATTAAAGATTGTACGTATGTTGGACCGCCGAAGTAATTGTCCTATTTTGTCTGTAGTGCCATGTATGTAGGGAAGAACAACACTACCTAATGGTGGCTCTTTATCATTCTCCTTTGGCGGAGTTGGTTTACTATGTCTTTTAATTGAACGCGTAATATCTTCAGTGCAATAGCTATTCCCTCTGAGAGCTTCGGTCAGTTTTGATGTTTCCGATGTTAAAGAATCTTGATCAGAAATCGAAATAGCTCTGAATACTAGTGAGTTAATAACCGATTTCTTTTGTGCTGACTGGTGATGAGAAGTTGCATTTAAGTATCTATTTGTATGCGTCGGTTTTCTATACACAGAATATCCTAAGGTACCATTTTCCTTCCTTTGAACACATACATCTAGAAAGGGAATTGTTCCATTAGATTCAATTTCCATCGTGAACTTAATATTATGATGTTGCTGATTAAGGTGGTCCAGAAATATGAGGAGATTATCCTGTCCATGAGGCCAAACAACAAAAGTATCATCAACATATCTAAACCAGTGCTTCGGTTTTAGTGGAGCGAATGCTAGAGCAATATACTTAAAGGCTTCCATAAAGATATTCGCCACCACAGGTGATAGAGGAGATCCCATAGCTGCCCCTGAAGTTTGTTCATAGAAAGTTCCTTGTAAAATGAAGTAAGTAGATGTCAGACAAGCGTCTACTAGGTCTATTAAGTTCTTATCAAGATTATTGTTATCCAGTATGTGGGCGAGTCATATACAAACTAGGTAAATATCTTTCAAATTTTCTTAATCTATTTACTGGAAAAAAAGATTCTTTTATTAAAAACTCTGCACATTTCGTCGAAAAACTCAAGACAATCCAGTTGGAGCCCGAAGATATTTTGCTCAGTTTCGATGTAGACTCACTTTCCATTATATCGGTCATACTGGATAACAATAATCTTGATAAGAATTTAATAGACCTAGTGGACGCTTGTCTTACATCTACTTATTTCATTTTTCAAGGAACTTTTTATGAACAAATTTCAGGGGCAGCTATGGGATCTTCTCTATCACCCGTGGTAGCGAATATCTTTATGGAAGCCTTTGAGGATATTGCTCTAACATCCACTCCACTAAAACCGAAGCACTGGTTTAGATATGTAGATGATAATTTTGTTTTTTGGCCTCATGGACAGGATAATCTCATATTGCTGGACCACCTTAATCAGCAACATCATAATATCAAATTCACGATGGATATTGAATCTAATGGAACAATTCCCTTTCTAGATGTATGTGTTCCAAGGAAGAAAAATGGTACATTAGGACATTCTGTGTATAGAAAACCAACGCATACAAATAGATACTTAAATGCAAATTCTCATCATCATCCAGCACAAAAGAAATCGGTTATTAACTCACTAGTATTCAGAGCTATTTCGATTTCTGATCAAGATTCTTTAACATCGGAAACATCGAAACTGACCGAAGCTCTCAGAAGGAATGGCTGTTGCACTGGAGATATTACGCGTTCAATTAAAATACATAGTAAACCAACTCCACCAAAGGAGAATGATAAAGAGCCACCATTAGGTAGTGTGTTCTTTCCTACATACATGTCACTACAGACAAAATAGGACGATTACTTCGGCGGTGCAACATACGTACAATCTTCAATACACATAAGAAGATTGGACAATGCTTACGATCCCCGAAAGATCTTGTACCTTTCCAAACAGAAGGAGTATATAAAATTCCTTGCTCCTGTGGAGAAGTGTATGTGGGAGAAACAGGACGCTCAATATTAACTAGACTTAAGGAACATGAACGATGTATTAAAAAGAAACAAATTGTTCAATCTGCTGTGGCTGAACACGAGCATGACACTGGCCATTTCATAAATGTAAAGTAAACCAAGGTTCTAGCATCGGTTCCAGGTTTTTATAAACGAAAAGTTAGAAAATCTATTGAAATATTTAAACACACAAAAAATTTCAATAGAGATACGGGTTACGGTCTACATCACACGTGGAAACTGATCTTAACACAGGGTCACGATTCGGCGAGCACAAGTCGGGTATAGAAGGCCGCCTGAATCTCTTCGAGCTCATTCAGTATTCAGATCTCGTGGAGTAAAGATGCCTGAAGATACCTCGTGCAATCGAAGGCGAAACGTCGGATAGTAATTCCAATTTGATACGGTCTAATCCCATGAACCATGATTTCTTAATGACTTATTGATGTTTGTTTGTATACTTGACAGTTGTTGTCAATATACCTGAATCTAGAGTATTTTAGTAAAGTGGTGTTTACGGAGGCAGAAAAATTGGAAATCCTTGAGAATTATTTAAAGAACAATAAGAACAGATACCTGGCGCGCCAAGAGTTTATAAAGTTATATGGAAATAATCCAACTCAGGGAATTCCAAGCTTAAATACATTTAGAAATGTAGATAATTTGTGGCATACTACCAAAGCATTGAAGAGAAGAGATAAAACGGGGTGTGTGAATGAAGAAGCGAATTTGTTGATTTGGAAATACTTTTATATTTCCAAGATAACCATGTAAAAAATAGTTATCAGCTAATTATTCACACTTCTAATACTTTTAGAAAGTCTCTTCGAGATGCTATGTGGGATTTAAACAAATCCTACTGCGAAATACATAAAACGTTAAAAAAAATATGATATGTATCCATATAAATACCATTGACATCAATGCTTGAATGAAAATGATAAAGCAAGGAGACGCATTTTTTTGTAGAGAAATTATGGCGAGGTTTGATGAAGACTGATTTGTTTTCAAAATTTTTATGGTCGACTGCACCTCAGGGTTACCTGACCGGAAAAAATGCATTTTTTGGTCCGAAAACTAAAAGATCTGGAAGGCGTTCATTATTGGTCTGGTGCGGCATATTACGAAATAAGATTATAGGACCTATATTTTTCAAAACAACCTTATTGGCTCCTCTTATATAGAGCTTCTGCAAAAAGTTGAAAACCATTTAGACGCATTACCGTTGATCGAGGTGAACTCAATAATTTGGCAACAAGATGGTGCTCCCCCGCACAATGTTGCTAGAGTAACTGAATATCTTAATACAAATTATCTATTGTGGATTTGGACCTATCTTATGGCCGCCGAACAGCCCTGATTTAACGCCCTTGGATACCTCACTTCAGGAAATTTTAAAATAAAATATATTTTAAACCCAGCGAAAACGTAATCCACATACAAGGTCGCATATCCTACGAGGTAACTAAAATAAATAATGAAAATCCAGAGTGGATAATAAACACCATTGATAAATTAAAAATAGGATACCGAAAGTGTATAGAGGCAAATGGAATTACGAACTCAAAAAATGTTAGCCTCTAAATTCTAAATATAAAGTTATAAAACTGCCGTATTTTGTATTATTTTTAAACATAAGTAAATTATAAGCCTACATAAGTTAGTTTCAAAAATTGCAATTATTTCAATTTATTCAATTCAATTCATCAATATATACACGTGTCTTAAAAAATATTATAGGTTAGGTTAGGTTAGGTTTGTCACTAAGATTATAAGTAAATAAGAATTGTCCATAGGTACTTAGGTACCCGTATGGACTAATTGACCTAATTCATCAAAATAAACTGTATAAAACATACATATATAAAATCAGCATAAAATGTTCTTTCAAAATAAAAATCAATATACAGAGTGTTACATAAGAAAAACAAAGGTTTGGTAAATATGTCTGACTTTATGTTCAATTGTTTTTCTGATATCTTATTATAAAAATTCTGTAAAAACCGTAGAACTTTTATATTCAAAGTTTTTTGCTATCTCATTAAATAACCAAGATACGGGGTGTGCAAATTTAACAGATCACCCAGTACGTATGCCAAATTTGAATCGAATAAGTGAAAAAATTCATCCTTAAAAAGTTAGGCACAACACGGTTTTTATAAGAAGCTATATATTGAGTTTGTTAACTATTAATCTATAATTTGAACACCAAGTGTTAAACAATTAAAAAATCCGATTTGCATGCGGGACCAGAGCATTAGGTTCGGATAATATACAATACAACTCCAAACAGGGACGCACCGAAGAGAAAATATTGGGGGGGGGGGGGAGTAAGTAAGAAAGACCCAACAACTGAGAACTAAAAAAAGGTCTTCACTTTTATGTAGCTACCTAGTATCATTCATATTTTGTTTTCTTTCTAAGTCTAGACTCTTCGGTTTTGAACAAAATTGTTTTAATATTTTTGAAAATGTATTGAAAGATGAAATAAATGAATGAATAAAATAAGATTTTGCCAAAAGAATAAAATATTGGGGGGGGACTTTCCCCGCATATGCCCGTCCCTGACTCCAGACAATTTACTAAAACGTTAATAAACAATAAAAAAAGTAAAAGGCAAAAGAACGATGCCTTGCGGCACTCCACATTTTGTGAATTTTGTACTCGGAGAGGACTGTACCTTTACTTTACTCAAATTTTCCTGTCATGCAAAAATTATTCCAGAAGTTTACTCGAATTACTTCTAAAACAAAGAGCACAGAGTGTCTTTATCCTAATCTTACTATCTACACAATCAAAAGCCCCAGTCAAGTCAAAGTCAATATGCTTTATTGTATAAAGAACTATGTTCTCATTTACAAAGCTGTAGAAAAAAAAAACTATAAGATATGTGCAATTAATAAAATATAAACATAAAGAACAGAATGTAGATAAATAAATATTCAATTTAAACAAAAAGTACAAGTATATAGTAAAAAATAAAATAAAAAGCTATCAAAAATACATTATATCCAAATAACGAACAAACCAGAAAGATCAAGGGACAAAGAATAAGTAAATACATAAATTAAGATTTTTTACAGAGTATATAGTCATAGAAAAAACAATTTATTAAAAAAACAGCTCAACAAATGAAAACAGAATAAATAACTTTAACAGAGATCTAATTTAAATTAACTACTAAAGTCGTCATTATAAAATTCATTCGAAAAGAAGGGTAGTAGTGTAACGATTTTGATCTGCTGATTTATATAAAAACTGAAATATACAGCAGCTCTAAGAGCAGACTTTTTTTGTAAATCTTTGGTGAGAAATCATTTCTATCCAAATATGACTGACTGAAAGCGCAATACTGGTATTTTTTTCAAATAATTTAGGGGATATATCAAGTTATCAAGAATTCATCATAGAATATAAAAAATCAAAAATATACAGAGTGATATTTAATAAAAGTAAAAAAAAGTATCATAACTTTGAATCTGTATTTCTAATTTGAATTAAAGTGTCAGCTTGAAGTCCATCGGTCGAGGGGCGTCTGACTCGCGAAATTGCTGTAGATTGTTTCCGAAATCACGAAATCAGAACCGAAGTCACGAAATCAAGACTTGAATCTAGAAATTGATCCGATATAACGATTTCGCTTTGCTGAGATTTAGTGATTTACGGATTCGCTATATGTTTTTCGCGTAGTGACGTGCCCCTTGCCTGAGGTACTTCCCCTTGCCGTAGTCGATATTGATATGTTATTATGGGGGACGCTATGAAAGTCCATTTAAATGTAAATACTGCGTTTATTTGTGTTTAAAACAAAATGATTTTTTTACCCGCATGCCAAAACTGTAGTTATTAAGTGAAAAATTAATGATTTTTGGAAGAGTTAGTTATAGAGATTTTTCTTTCAGGACTGTTTATAACTGTCCTACCAATATAGCTGTGAAAAAATTTAATGACACGGTAAAAGTTATGTCTTGTACGTGGAGTCTATCAACCGAGCCACAATATCGCCATTCTCAAGATAACTTCACATTCAAGTTGTTCGCTGCAAACATTTTTGGAAATAGGACGTGGGAATTCCCTCTACGACATTTTGAGCATGGTGAGTTTAATCTACGACAACTGGCCGAAAAACAAATTAGCCGAACAATAAATTGGTCGATAAACAAATTAGCCGAAAAACATATTTTTGCGTCTGCATGGTATCAGTTTGTGATGTTTATTAACCTTTTTGCATTCATGTTTACCCGCCCTGTATAATATAACTGAGTAACGAAAAATTAAACTTTATATTTATCAGCCACCGTCATCATTAAGGCTGTAAAAATTACTTTTTTGACGAACCTGTTAATCTTAAATTATATGATCCTTGCACGCGTAGCTTTTGTAGTTTTTGAATATGTATTTCAAGACACCTGGCTAAGCCGTGGTTAGAGACTCTATTCGGTCGCGAGAAAGAAAGCTTCGAAAATGCCAAATGTGATTTTGGCGAAACGTCAGCAAAACTGTTCTTTTCAGAACGAAAGTAGTGAACGGTACATCCGTATATATATATATATATATATATATATATATATATATATAATGTAATGGACAAGAAAGCATTGGAATATAGTCAAGAAATGTGAATTTTAAAATAAGTCTTTTACAATCAGTAATAATAAACACAATTCATTTAACAAATTACAAAAGGAACTAAAACTAGCCTAGTCCTGAATAGGGCTACGCCTAGCCATTCCAGAGCTAGAAGTTACAGTTATAAAATTCTCTGACACTAGAAACTATATCTCAGTGGAAGTGACCTGACCCTTGCTTTAAACAAGCTAAAAGAAGAAATGTCTCTTCCTGGCAGCTTATTAAAAAGTTAATAGAGTTTATGTAGGGGCCACTTGAAGATATAGTTAGGGTGTGGCGAGGAATCTCTAATATATTGTCAAATCTTAGATTATATCCACTGCTCACTGAGATATCTTTTCTACACGTAAACTTTAGACCTATTTTTAAAAACATATAGTACACAATTTAAAATATAAATAGAAGGAACAGTCAACACTGATAATTTTTTGAACAGGTCACGACAAGATTGTCTTGCATTTACATTTAACATAGTGTGCACCATTCTTTTTTGTAACACTAACAGTCGCACAACAAAATGACGAGTGTACATAGCATAGTAATAATTAAGTAGATCCTGCAAACTTACAAAGTTTCTTAATCTCCAGAGTACAAAGCAATGTGTGGATAATTTTTTTGAAAGGTGTTAAATGATGAAAGTTCTCATGAAAGGGCAGATTTCATGTAGACTCCTAGGAACGTAACCACTGCAATTTGACTGATACTTTTGTTTTCAGATCTTACTAAGAGGCTGTAATTGAGTTCTTGTATACTAAAAACTGTCAGATCAGTTTTCAGATTATTCAAAGCAAGGCCATTCTCGCCACAGTAGCGTTGCATATAATCTACAGCTGTGTGAGCTTATTCACTTACTTTATTAGAATCATTTGAGCCGACAACAAGGGTTGTGTCGTCCGCAAAAAGACAAACGTTCATTGAACAGTGCACACCATATCATAGAAAATATCATTCACAAACAATAAAAATAATACTGGCCCCAGAATGCTCCCTTGGGGGACGCCAGTGTGTACCATTTTCTCACTTGAATAGTACTTAACTCCATTATCTGTCAGAACTACCTATTGAGTTCTGTTGCTTAAGTATGTGTATATATATATATATATATATATATATATATATATATATATATATATATATATATATATACATATATATATATATATATATATATATATATATATATATATATATATATATATGTATATGTATATATATATATATATATATATATATATATATATATATATATATATATATATATATATATATATATATATATATATATATATATATATATATATATATATATATATATATATATATATATATATATATATATATATATATATATATATATATATATACGTGCATTCCGTCGTCAATTTAACAAAAATAGTGGTCATGCTCCAAACTGTAAGACTGTTATGTCATGGATTCACCACTGGCTTGAAAATGGTTCGGTGCAAAATTTGAAGAAACCTGGACATCGAAGAACAATTCTTACTACTGAAACTATCGAACTAGTGAGAACTGCGCTCACGGGAATTGCACAAGGTCTGCTAATAGGCAATCCCTTATTTTGGGAATATCAAAAGGGAGCCTACATCGAATTCTTCACAAGAACTTGAAATTTCATCCTTATAAATACCAAATAGTGCAACACCTTACTTATCAGATTAGCTTTTTACCAAGAATTATTTTAAATTTGCATTGAGGAGACATCCAAAATCTTCTGAGTAACGAGGCAAATTTTTATTTGAACGGCATGATTAATAAACAGAATTTTAGGTCTTGGTCAACCGAAAATTCTCGAGGAATCATTCCAAATAATCTCCGTAATCCAAAAGTTATTGTTTGGTGTGCGGTAGGATTATTTGGCATTATTGGTCCATATTTTTTTGAAGATGGAAATAACCATCCTCTAACAGTGACGTCCAAGCTTTACGTAAATATGCTAGAGAAGTTTTTTATTCCTGATTTAGAACGAAGGGGATTATTAAATAATGCGTTATTATTTTAGCAAGATGGAGCAACAGCCCATTCCGTGCAATAATATACAAGGCATTCCATTTAGAAAACGGATTTTGCAATCTGATAGAAGCGGCAACACCGCACAATTTAAATTATTTTAAAATGCAAGTTTATGTTCATATATGGCCAGAGCCAAATTTTTAAAGTAACCTATTCATTGGTTTTCCAGATACTGCTAATAGATCACTGAGTTTGGGACACTGTATATTATGCATTTGGTATAACTAAACTCAGTAATTTTCGAAGATTTTGTCAACCTTTTTTATATCATTTTTATAGGATATGGCATGCTATAATGAATGAATATATCATATATTATTTTTATTAATTAGCATTAATCAAATATTCTTTGATAGCATCCATTGATTTATTCCTATGAAATTTTTTGACTCGTGTCCTATTAAGTCAATTTTCGTTACGAAAAATTGTCCTTTCGGTAAATTTGTTTTTCGGCCAAATGACGCAATCACTACCTTGTTTGTAGATCTTTTTACCAGAATGTTTCCAACTTAACATACCAAATGTAAAGTCGGGAATACACATGCGAATAATTAGCATGAAAGCATGCCACTAGCTTGAAGACACTAGACATCAGCATGTATATCTGTTAAAAAGCATTCTAGAAAGAAGCATACAAATATATTCATTTCAGCTAATGGCAACAAAGCATGCTTTTTTCGCTTTGTGTGTATACCCGCCTTTATGCTTTGTTTATAAGTATGTTTTTCTTTCCTTAGTACGTCCAAATCCACCAGAAGGACTAACTGCAATATCGACATCCACTCATTCAATAAAACTGAGATGGTATGTTCCCCTGTATATGCGCAGCTACCCTCCAGGCGTAGAATACAGAGTCAGTTGGTGTATTATACGGAACAAAAAATGGACAACGATCTATTTACAAGATTTGAAAGCAGACGAAGGTAAAGATACTGTGGAGTATGAGCTCGAAAATCTTCCTTATGCGCATTGTTTGTATGACATAAGAGTAGCCATGAAGTCAAAACCAGCGACAGAGGAAAGGATGTGGTCTTTAAATGCTTCAAACACCTATTGGACTCAGGCCAAGATACCAGACTGCCCGCCGAATACCACTTTAGGTAGTTTTGAGTTTTTAGAGGGCACAGCAAAAAAACGCATTTTTTTTCAATATATTCACAATTTTCAAGAAAATGGCGAGAATCCCTCGTATTTTGTCCAAGTGGAAGAAAAGCCGGAAGTACAAAAAACCGTTACCGGTAACTATGCCGAATTTGAAGGACTCCCAGACAGGAACTACACCTTTAGAATTTGGTCTAAAAATAATGTAGGCTTATCTAGTGAGTCTTCTACAGTCTTCTTCCCTGCACAAAAATATGGTGAGTGCTTTTTATATATATATATATTTATCTAATGATATTAAGAATAGATATTGTGGAATTTTCACGAACCATGCATTCTTGGATTTTAATTTGTTTTTCTATGACTATCACCGCATTTTGATTTTCTTTTTTTTTTAATATGAACGGGATCTAAAAAATTGGAAGTTTTAGAACACCTTCCCAAATTTTGGTTTATATAAAATAAAATTAATAACATTAATGAATCGAACTATAAATGGGTAATATAAGACATTCTATAGGCGTCATGCATAAAAAATTCAAAGTTAAGCTGATTGTATTTGAGAATATGAATACAGTTTTATCGGTTTGTATGATATTGACAGAAGTGAAAATGCACAAATGCATTTTTCGCGAAAAAATACTTCTAACTCGGCTTTTTTTTTATATATATTTCCGCTTTAATATGCTATTTCACCCCATGGAACTGCAGTATGTAATAGAAAAAAAAATTTATATAGAAAAAAATAAAACAAATTTGGCGTCTTCCACCATTTAAAATTTTATTTTTTTGGCGGGAGGGAGGGGGGTAGTTTCACCCTCTTAAAGTAATCCTATAAGGGGAAAAATTGCTTTTATATGCAAAAAATTAAAAATGAACTTTACGTTTTCTTTAAAAAGCTAAGCGTTACGGAAATTAAAACAAGTTTTCTTTAAGGGACTGTTTTTTATATAAAAAGAAATAAAATAACGTGTATTACTGTTTAGTGGTTTTAACAAACCGCTTTGGAATAAAAAACGTTTTTATATCCCTAGAGCTACCTACCCTGCACCCTGTTAGTTGAAAAAATATGTACACAAACACATATAAATTCGTCGTGTTTCAACGTTTTTATTTCCCTAGCAAAATGGAATTATTTTGATTTAAGAAAGCTAAGCACTTTTGAAATAAAAAAATATTTAATTAAATCGTATTTAAAAATTAAGAAACACTGTTTGCTACCCCTATGTCGGTTAAATGTTGCTCTTTTTAGTAGAAATCAATTACTTGACCTTCCAGTGGTATTTTTTTTCCGAAAGCTTAAGGAAATATCGAAAAATCGGATATTATTTTATAAATTCTCTTAGATAAAATCCTATTTTTTTTTTAGCTTTGGCGCAGTCAGCCAAGTTAATTAAGGTGGATAAATCCAATGGAGAATATGATCTTGAATGGACCGAGAGCACCGATCCAAGAGTTACGAATTACACTCTATTCTGGTGCTCTGCTGAACATGAAAGACCTTATATGTGTGACGTAAGTATGTTAATATATAAGATGTCGCCAGGTTTATTTGTTTCATTCGTGTCACTGAACAGCTATTATATTACAAAAACATTTTAGTTCAGTTTGGTACTCCGCTTGAAAATATCTTGCACTCGTGATCTCTAGAATATGATTCTTCGTTTGTCATCCTAATTTAACATTCCTTTGTTTGGTTCAAAGTAAGAAAACTTAGAATGACACATCGTTGGGTTTGGGAAGTCGCTGTTTATATATATATATACCGGGTGTCAACGATATCGTTTTACACGATGCCATTCATTTGCTTTTTAGGTTAGGATATTTATATTTGGGTTAACGAAATATGGTATTAAGACACATATTTTTCATGAAAAAACAATTGAATATTACTGCCAGTTTTTCCGATATCAGAACCAAGTTAAGAATTTCAAATGGAACCCTGTATATTATTTTACATAGTTTGATAGAGCTTAGAATTACCTTTTCAATGACATATCACAAGTTATATTTTTTTTTTCAAAATGGCAGACCAGGAAGCGCTTTTTCAAAATTCAATAAGGCGGTCGTTTCCCGATACCGATGAAATTTTGTTTAACAAATTATTAAAATATTAAACAAAATGGGGTTTTCAATGGATTTTAATCAAATTTAAAATCAAATTTTTAATTTATCACAAAATGGGATAAGTTTAATTTTTTCTTTAAAATGTGAACTTTTTCTTAAATTTTCTCAAAGATTTTAAATAGAAAGTTGTATTTATTAAATATTAGTATTAAAGTATATCTTATTAGCTACACGAAACCGCATAACAAGCCGTATTTTTGCTTTTTGTTTCAGAAAAAATTGACAAAACCTTGCCGATACACATTTTTCCTAATACATAACATGAAACAAACACACACATATTATTAATCAGAAAATCCTGGAATATTTTTTATTGTTTATTGATAAGTAATTTTGTATTATTTTAACATTTTGTGACTGTTGTCTTATTTTAGGAAAGCGAGAAAAAATCACAAGTAGTATTAATGTTATTTTACCAGTAGATACGGTGCAGTAACATGAAAGATGACTTAACTAAGATAAGTAGGTCTTGGAAACAATTGCATAGGGATGCCATTATAATTTTCATTAGATTTAACCAGAAACGTCAAAAGTACTGTTTTGTATCGACATTTCTGATAACTTTCGTTACATTTTTACACTGAGAAAAACAAAAAACAAAAACAAAACCGCATAACAAACCGTATTTTTGCTTTTTGTTTGAGAAAAAATTGACGAAACTCTGCCGATATATATTTTTCGTAATACATAACATGAAACACACACACCCACACACACATATTATTAATCAGTAAATTTCGGAATATTTTTTATTGATAAGCAATTTTGTATTATTTTGACATTTTATGATTTTTGCTGTCTTATTTTAGGAAATCGAGAAAAATTCACAAGTAGTATTAATTTTATTTTACCGGTAGGCTTTCGGTTTTTCCGGAAATACCTAGACCTAAGTCAAGAAGTTTAAAAAGAACCCTATATATTTTTTCACACAGTTTGATAGAACTTAGAATTCCCTTTACATTGACATATCACAAGTTGATTTTTTTTCGAAATGGAGGACCAGGAAGCTTTTGTTCAAAATTCAATATGGCGGCCATTTTCTAACACCGAAGATATTTTTGAATTATAGGTAGAAATAATAAACAAATATGGGGATTTTTATTGGGTTTAATGCTAATTTAAAATCAAACTTTCACAATTAATACAAAAGTCACTCAATTAAATGTTCTATGCGCTGTCCGCCTTGTTCTTGGCATAGTGTAACTCTCTCAATATTTTCCGCGAGCAGGTTTCGTAAATGCTGTTCTGAGATACTTTCAACGGCTCGTCTTATTCTATTTTCTAACATTTCCAGCGATATTACAGGAGTTGCATACACTTTTTCTTTCAGATGACCCCATATAGAAAAATCAAGCGGGGTTAGGTCAGGCGACCTCGCTGGCCATCGAATTGGTCCATTGGTTCCCAACCAGTTCTCACCAAATCGTTCATTCAAGTAATTTGCAACAATTCTTGAATTATGAGCAGGGGCGCCATCTTGTTGGTAAACTAAATCATCATTTTGCTGCAAATTATTTATAAAATGTTCAATTTCATTTTCGAGAAAGTCCAAATACATCTCGCCAGTTAAAGGCTGATGGAATAATATTGGACCAATAACGCTTAGTCCTACAACGCTTAACCAAACATTAACTCCAAAACGTTCCTGGAAGGCACCTTCTCTTACTAATCTTTGATTTTCCTTTGCCCAATAACGAAAATTATTTCTATTAAATATCCCTAGATTAGTAAACCTTGATTCGTCCGAAAAAATAATCTTATGATGAAACACAGGACTTATTCTATAACTATCTAAAAACCAATTGCAATAAATAAGTCGTCTTTGGAAGTCATTTTCAAATAGGTGGTGGTGAATTTGATACTTAAACGATTTAAACCCGTGTTTCTTTAAACATTTTCTGGCGCTTTCATGGGACGTATTGCACTGTTTGCCTAATTCACGAAGGGAAGCTGTACGGTCATACTCGATGTACGCTAAAACGTTTGTTTCCACTTCTTCGCTTACTACGAAACCATCATTGCCATTAGCATGGACACCACCATTATTTTCATTTTTTAAATGTTGTACTAGCCAAGCATAATATGCATGTGAAGGAGCGTCACGATTCGGAAAGCGTTCCTGGTATAATCTCTCTGTGTCCCTTGAATTTTTGCGACATTCCCCATAAATAAGGAGCATGTCAATTTGATGTTCTCTTGAATAAATCATAATATTTATTTTTAAAACTAACTAGAACCACTTCTCAGTGTAAAAATGTAACGAAAGTTATCAGAAATGTCGATACAAAACAGTACTTTTGACGTTTCTGGTTAAATCTAATGAAAATTATAATGGCATGCCTATGCAATTGTTTCCAAGGCCTACTTATCTTAGTTAAGTTATCTTTCATGTTACTGCACCGTATCTACCGGTAAAATAAAATTAATACTACTTGTGATTTTTTCTCGCTTTCCTAAAATAAGACAACAGTCATAAAATGTCAAAATAATACAAAATTACTTATCAATAAACAATAAAAAATATTCCAGGATTTTCTGATTAATAATATGTGTGTGTTTGTTTCATGTTATGTATTAGGAAAAATGTATATCGGCAAGGTTTTGCCAATTTTTTCTGAAACAAAAAGCAAAAATACGGCTTGTTATGCGGTTTCGTGTAGCTAATAAGATATACTTTAATACTAATATTTAATAAATACAACTTTCTATTTAAAATCTTTGAGAAAATTTAAGAAAAAGTTCACATTTTAGAGAAAAAATTAAACTTATCCCATTTTGTGATAAATTAAAAATTTGATTTTAAATTTGATTAAAATCCATTGAAAACCCGATTTTGTTTAATATTTTAATAATTTGTTAAACAAAAATTTCATCGGTATCGGGAAACGACCGCCATATTGAATTTTGAAAAAGCGCTTCCTGGTCCGGCATTTTGAAAAAAAATATAACGTGTGATATGTCATTGAAAAGGTAATTCTAAGCTCTATCAAACTATGTAAAATAATATACAGGGTTCCATTTGAAATTCTTAACTTGGTTCTGATATCGGAAAAACTGGCAGTAATATTCAATTGTTTTTTCATGAAAAATATGTGTCTTAATACCATATTTCGTTAATAAAAAAATCCTAACCTAAAAAGCAATTGAATGGCATCGTGTGAAACGATATCGTTGACACCCGGTATATATATATATATATATATATATATATATCTGGGTTTGTGAAGTCTCTGTTTATAGGAAAATATTAGCGCGGCAAGAACTGTGGTAGTAGAAAAATGGATTTTTTTGGGATGACTGCTAAAGCAATGGAATTTGGCAATTTATAGACGTGTTTCTAACTTAAGGTCTTTATCACTACAGTTAGTTGAAAGACGAGTACAACTAGCGCCAAAATGAATACACAAAACAACACTATCCCAAGAGAATCTATTTTCTACTATATACCAGTTCTTGCCGCGGTAATATTTTCCTACTTTTGATTTACTACTATTGGGGTATGAGTTTCGCCACAGGTGGCTATATGCTGCTCCGTGGTAACTAGAGTATCATGACCGGCGAAGATTTCGGATGTTCTCTTGGTAATCACAAATGTCGGTTTTGCTCCTGGTGGTGATTCTGCAGGGTTCTTAGTTCTTAGTTCTATATAAGGTCATCCTCAGGACTTTAGCTATTTGTTTGTTCGTATTCGCCCATATCTTCATGTCGTTACATACGTTTTGGCCATAATTACGTTTGATGGTTTCTTTGAATCCCATGTTATCTAGTTCCTTTACTCTTTTAATATCCAAAACTTAATTTATTTTCTACTTGATTCGTGACCTCAGATTGATATTTTGTACAGGAGGGTTGGATGGAATTGGTCAATAATAAATCTCTAGAAGCTCAGAATTTTATTCTAGTCTACGTTTCGACCTATATAAGGTAATCCTCTGGACTTTAGCTATTTGTTTGTTCGTATTCGCCCATATCTTCATGTCGTTACATACGTTTTGACCATAATTCCATTTGATGGTTTCTAAGAATCCCATGTTATCTAGTTCCTTTAGTCTTTTAATATCCAAAACTTGATTTATTTTCTACTTGATTGGTGACCTCAGATTGATATTTTGTACAGGAGGGTTGGCTGGAATTGGTCAACAATAAATCTCTAGAAGCTCAGAATTTTATTCTAGTCTACGTTTCGACCTATATAAGGTCATCCTCAGGACTTCAGCTATTTGTTTGTTCGTATTCGCCCATATCTTCATGTCGTTACATACGTTTTGGCCAACCAAACCTCCAATCAATCTGAGGTCACGAATCAAGTAGAAAATAAATCAAGTTTTGGATATTAAAAGACTAAAGGAAATAGATAACATGGGATTCTTAGAAACCATCAAACGTAATTATGGCCGTTTGATGGTTCCGTCTCAGTTGCTAGATTAAATGAAAACTGATGATTATTATTAAGTGTTGTTTTCATAGTAATTCACCCTTTCCGTACAAGTGGCTGTATTTTGTATAAACGAGGCAAAAAAATTATTGATATCATTGGCATCAGAAGATTATTTGGAATAAAGTTATTTATATTTGGACAAATATTAAAGATTCTTAGTGCAGACCACATTTTTTTAGAATTATTTTCTCTACGTAAGAAGTCGAATTATATTTTTTTCTCCCTTCAAACAGCAGCTAATGTAAAATTTCTTAGGTATTTGTAATGAACCCAATCTTCATTGGGCTTTGTTCTCTTATATTTTTGAAAGGCGCTATTCCTTTGTTTCATGATCACTTTCACGTTTGTTGTCAGCCACGGTGCTCTCGGCTTAGTAATCCTGGATTCATGATTCATAGGGGCATGGATGTTAAAAAGGGTTAACATTAATTCATTAAAGATATTAATTTTGCTATCAATATTGTTCTCAAAAAATATATTTTACCAAGGTAAATTATACATATCATTTAGGAAATTTTTTATCGCAAAATTGTTAAAACAACGGTATTTTATGATTTTAGGAATAATAGGGGCCTTTGCCAGACTAATTTCCATTTTGTTTCCTAAACCATTTTTTGATCCGAAATACCATCGGCAGATAAGATACCACATGTTGTAATTAAAAAGCGATTACTATATATATATATATATATATATATATATATATATATATATATATATATATATATATATTATATACCTTTAAAGCAAAATGGAATTTGGTCAACAAGAGACGTTTTTTTGACTTGAGGTCTTCATCAGTACAGTTAACTAGTTGGGAGATGAGTACAACTATTGTCAAAATTTAACAAACAAAACCATTGCCAAGATAACATCTGAAATTTATATATATATATATATATATATACACTTCTTATCCAGCCCATTAACTAAAGTGAATGAGTTAGCGTATGATGTAGATACACTTTACAATATTTAATTGTGTTATGTATTTTTTAAATCCCTTATCATATAATTCTTATTTTTTCTAGGGCACTATACAATGGGAAATTATTCCATATGGCGTCAAAAATAAAACCCTGAAATTACCAACATTTGACCAAGAAAAAAATCAGACCATCAAAAACTATCAATTCGCAATTTCTGCAAACGGTTTGGGAAGTAGCAGTGGCTTGAGCTGGCTAGACTGCACTCTCATTCCTGGATCAGGAGTGCAACTAAGACAAATTTACTTCAGTAAAGTGGGCCCAAGATTCTTTATTTTACATTGGAAACTGGGCTGTATTAAATTTACAGATATCCAAGGATTTAATGTCAGTTATTGTGTGACGGTTCAACCTCAGAAATGCCAACCCGGTTCTGATAAGTACCAATTGTTTGGTAATACCACATATAATTCTCACGAGGGTGAGCTACGCCTTGATGGTTTAAAGCCATATACTGGGTAAGTAACATTAGATTGGCAATAATTTATCCTTGCGTGAGGATAAACTCAAATACCCCTTTTGTCTTTTATATACTCGTATATTCATATAAATACTTAGGACCACTTAGTATGAGAATTTCACACTAAACATAATTGATATATCTCATCAACAGTTATTACCCAATTACAGTATTTACTATTTAATTGATGTACAGGGTGTCTAGAATAAGTTCCTTTATCCCCTTAGCTTAGAAAGCATGAAAGATTTTCTATTTTATATCTATAAAAGTTAAATAACTATGAACGTTTCTTGAGTTCACTTCTATTTTTTTTGTTTGTTTTTTGCCTGCATATATTGAGGGTGGTTAGTTTCTATTAGCCAAGTGTCATTTTTTGTTTTAAATAAAACACCCTCCATCTAAATATTTTTTTTTTAGTTTCTTATTGAACTCTAGCTCGACTTTGTTAATAATGCCATAGTTCTTGAAATACACTGAAGATATCCGTTACTTGTCCAACTAATGGGGTGCATTTCGTGTCTACTTCAGTTAGAATAAACAAAGGGGTCCCACAGGAGTCAATCCTTGGACCCATTTTGTTTCTCATATTCTCAAATGACATACTCTTAATGATAAACATAAGCTCCCTGGTTCAATTTGCGGTTGTCACTTTATGTATTGTGTCTGTCCTGGAATTACTTCCCTATCGCCAAAGGCTTCAGCCATTGCTTATGCAGTGTGTGATTAGTGTCAAAACAATAACCTCATTGTAAATACCTCCAAAACATGACTCATTTTATTCAGGCATAGCACCATCGCTGAAATTATTTAAAATATTGAACTGATTAAAACATATTTACTTTTCTCTATTATCGACATTTGGTCAAACATGTATCCTTTGAAAAAGCCACATGACATTTTAAAATTTACCAACGATTCATCACTACTTGTTCAACCCGGTACTTTTCAGAGACTGCAAGAAAATAAAAATGTCAAACACCCGGAGTCTTACAGGAAAAGATTATGCCTTTGAAAATACCTAAGAATCGTTAAAATCTGCTGATTAGTTTAAAATACATACTCTCCCAAACATGATTCAAATTCAGTTTATTATGTATATACAACAAGAAATGTTTACAGTCGTCAAGAACATAAAATAATATTCAAAAGGACTTAATCTAACACTAGCAATTAAAAAAAATTACAAAACGCTTAATATTTTTATAACAACACTTTAAAAAAAACCTAATAGTAAATACAATATTTAAATGACAAGAAAAAAGAATACGTACACTATACTGCACTATGAACAAAGAGCCCTAAAATTGTACTTAAAAATTCATCTAAGCTGTAAAAAACATTATTTAGCAAGAGTGTCTTTACATTATTCTTAAATTTATTAATTTCCAGGTCTTTATATATTCCTGGCAGTTTATTCAACAATTAAACTCCAATATATTCAGGCCGTTTCTGACATTTTCCCAGCCTGCAATGAATAGGCACAAAGTCTGTCCTATTTCTAGTGTAATGCTAGTGGATATCAGAGTATGTGTGCAAATCATCTCTCTTCTTTATATGCAAAAGACATTCCAGTATGTAGACTGAAGGAAAGGTAAGGATACCCTTACCACCAAAGGCACCCCTGCAGTCTTCCCTATATCCCAATCCTGCCATCATTCTTACAGCTCGTCGCTGTAGCCTAAACACCCTATTTGCCTGAGATGAGTCACCCCATGCAACAATGCCATATGCGATGACACTATGGAATATCGCATAATAAGCTGCTTTCATGGTCTCAGGGAAAACACATCCATTCAGACTTCGCAGAACATACACACCACTTGCAAGCCTTTTACAGACATTCCCAACATGATCATCCCATTTTAACCTGGTGTCTTGGAATTCATTCCAAGAAATTTGACCAATGCCACTGTAACGTTTGAATCGTGTTGTCGAAGGGTAAAAGTCAAAATTTTCAGTTTTTTTCTTGGTTTAGAACTAATCTGTTGGATATAAACCATCTCTCAACTGCGATAACCACCCACTCTGTCTAACCTGTTTTGAAGATTGTTGTGTCTTCGATAAATAACACAGACTTCCCTGCCTGTTGACTTAGGGGTAATTCATTTATGAAAATAAGAAAGAGAATGGATCCCATAGTAGATCCCTGTGGGACTCCAATATCCATCCTGGCTGGTGGCGACGACACTCCATTTGACCTCGGTAACGCTCCCGTAAATAGGAGTTGATCAGCCCCACACTCCCCCATTGAAACAGTAGAACTTAATTTTTTTTAGCAAAAGCTTGTGGGACACAATCAAATGCTTTACTTAGGTCGCAAAAAAGAGCAGAGAAATAGAGCTGACCCTCAAATCCATTCATAATATTACTCAGGAGGTCAAGACTAGCATGCATAGTACTCTTACCATATCTAAAACCATATTGAGATGACGTAAACAAACCATTTGTCTCAAAAAAGGAGCGACAAAAGAGTCGCCATTACCTTCTCAAATATTTTTGAAATTATGGGCAGCAGAGAGATAGGTCTATAGTTATTTACATCACCTTTTTTAAAAACTGGAACCACAAATGCTTCCCTTCATGATTATACTTCAAATTCTGCTTGAATTTTATGGGAATCCATGAATAGAACATATTAAAATCTAGTCTTGAAGCTAAGTGATTTTGGGGCAGATATAAGCAATAGATTAAGATAGAAAAGATGAGTACATTTTAGATGTGTCCTGTTTCAAATACATAGGACACTTAGTGAAGCTAAAAATCTATCATGACACTTTTAGAAAAAAAAAATGAGAGATATTGCCTTTAGTTTTAGAACTCCTTTTTATATTATAATAGCTATTATGAATAATAAATATATGGTTACTATCACTTATTTTAGGTACATGATTAAGGTTAAGCCACTGGTAAATGAAGTCGAGAGCCATTTCAGTCAGGCTATAGTAAATTCAACATGGGAAGATACTCCTACAGAACCGAGAAATCTTAGAATCGTGAATCAAACAGACAGATCTTTAACTGTCCAATGGGAAAAACCATTAGAAGAAAATGGACGTATACGAAGCTACCGGGTTGCAATCAATGGCCGCGAAGAGCATGTCACACCTGATAAGAATAAGGATGTATATCAAAAGGAGATCACTGGCTTGCTACCAAGGACCAAATACACCATAGTCGTCATGGCCTGTATACATGATTGCTCCAATTCTTCTATAGAGGCTACTACTTCCATTGGATGTAAGTTTGTTTCTTTATAATAATTTTACACCCCAATATTGATCTATTACAGTTGTGTTATAGTGTTTCTTATTCAGTAAATTCTAGAGTAAGTGAACAGTTTTCGTCCATGTTTTGGTGGTGAATTAGTTGAAAATATGGTTTAGCTAAAATACCCCAAAAAAATATCGAAGAAACTGTCCATATTTCTCAATGAGACCTGGTTTTAATAACAAACATAGAAAAAGACTCCAAGTCTCGATCTCAGTAAATTATAATTATTCATCATCAGACCTACAAACAACAGAGAGAACCTTAGTAAATAATCACACTCACAAATCCTAAAACAATAACTTTCAAATAGAATAAAACACACTAAAGTACAACAAAACAAACAACTACTATATATATATATATATATATATATATATATATATATATATATATATATATATATATATATATTTGTATTTACACTGTTCTTAAACCACTTTATACTAAAAGTTTTTATTTTTCTTGGGTATAGTTTTAATTGGAATTTAATTAAAGAACATACTACTCTTTCTTGCAACGAATTTATAGAAGCAATGAACTTAACATTAAATAATAACTATTTTCAATACTAAAATAATGTTTGTCAGCAACTTGACGGCTGCAGGTGATGGGTTCTCCAATATCGTCAACCATTGCACAGTTAGTAAAGGAACACTTGGAAGAACATGTCATAAAAAACTTAGATTTTAAAATTGTTTTTTTCAAACGTTTCGTGGATGATTGCCTAACTATAGTTCCATCAAAGAACATTCAAGATATCATTAATAAATTTAACAGCTTTCATCCAAAACTTCAATTTACTTTGATTTAATATTGATTAGGGACAAAAATAACATTAAAAGAAAATGGTACACAAAGGAAACTTGGTCAGGTCGATACCTAAATTTTAAATCCCACCACCCAAACAGCCAAAAAACAGCTTTATAATTGGGCCTACTGATCGGGGAATTGCTCTCACTTCTTCAGAATTTAGACCAGATATTCTAAAAAAAGTTCAAGACATCCTAGAAAAAAAACCATTTTCCTATAAAACAAATTAAACGAATTTTTAAACAACGGACATATAAATTCTATAATAGCCAGAAACAGAATAACAAACACAGCATCATAAACAACACTAAATACATATCAATGCCATACATAGATGGTTTGTCAGAAAAATTAAAACACAGTTTATCCAAATATGACATAATTATATGTCATAAATCACATAATTTATTAACAAATTTATACACTCCTCTAAAGAGTGAAGTTCCAAAAAAGAAAAAATCAAATGTAATTTATTCTGTGCCTTGCATAAATTGTCCTAAAAAGTATATAGGTATGACCACACAATACTTCGGTTAAGCGGCCATAAAAAATATACAAAGACTGCTTCCACGGCCTTACATAAACACCAAAAAAGTGAAAAACATGAATTCAACTTTTCTGAAACAAAAATTTTAAGTCGAGAGACAGCAACTATCATAAATTGGCAATTAAAGAAATGATTCAATCATATAAAGAAAGATCAGAATGCAGTAAATGACAAAAAGAACATACAAAATCTAAGTCAAATTTATCACAACCTAATCAAATAATAATTAAATTTAATAATAAAAAAATAACCTAAAATAGTATAATGATTTTCAAAACACCAAAATTCAATTTAAATAGCACCTGTAATCCACTGTATACCAAAATACATACGTTTTTAATAAGATAAAAAAATCAATAATGGTTTTTATAATTACGGAATTTATATAGATCTCACCCATCGGTTAAATGTTCAGAACATCAAAATTATTACTAAAATAATATTGTCGTTTCCAAGGTAAGGTACATATACATACATATAAAATAGTTGTTTTATTAAATGTTGTTAGTACAAAAATATTTTAATTAATTAATTGTTCAGTAGTTAAGTATTATGAATGTTTGTTTTGTTACATATAGTACATGTAAAATATTTGCGTATGTTTGTTGAAAAGTACTAATCCATGTATTATGTATATTTTTTAGACATGCAATAAAATGCTCCTGAAAATGCTTCAAACAAGAAGCGAAACGTCGAGCTAGTTGCAGGAGAAAAAAAGTTTCATTAATTAAACCTATACCCAAGAAAAATAAAAACTTATAAAAATATATATATATATATATATATATATATATATATATATATATATATATATATATATATATATATATATATATATATTTGATTTACACTAAAATGAGGTTAAGTCTCACGTGAAAAAACAAAATAAAATATTAAAAAAGTATTAAAAAAGAATGATCTCTCCAACTGGTTTCGAAACCGGACCACCTGAGTGGGAGGCCCAAGTAAGTACACGGTGTTCCAGCGAGGACTGAACAGGGACCTATTTTCGAACTTCCTTGTAATTTGAAAAAATTCAAAATAGCCAATCGATGTATTTTTTCTTGTAGAATCCAAAAATGTCATCGAAAAAATATTTGAACCAGAAACAAAAGAGTTATGCTATGCATCAGGTGTTTTTTAAATGGAATGTATCGTTTTTTATACGATTTTTGGAAAGAGTGATTTTTTTTATGTCCGTTCTGATTAAAAGATTTGATTTTGCGATAGCTGTTTATATTACATTTTAATGTTTTACAAACTAAAATTTTAGCTTCACCTGTTTAAAATATACGATAGGTTGGTATAGGTGATCAAGGTAAAATGACGTTTGAATGCTTTGTCAATAAAAATTGACATTATTTTAATTATTGTCGAAGTCTTCACCTAAAAAATATATATTTGACTCTGATCGAAATGAAATATTTTTTGGACGAGAGACTACAGATTGTTATGCTATTTTACAAGTGCCAAGAAAATGCAAGAGAAGCAAGAAGAAGATTTATTGCAAATTTTCATAGAAATATATCCATCAATACAATTCTAAGGATAAAAAACCTATTTGAGGAAAATAAAACTTTACATGATAGAAAAAGAAATTCAATAAAAAATAATTACTAAATAATAAAATAAAACTACTAATAACATAAGTTTTCAATGTGACCGCCGTTTTTCTCGAAACAACATCGATAACCCCTTTGTAGCCTTTCTAAACTTGCTGTTACAATATGATTTTCCTGGTTAAGGCGGTTTATTTCATCGACAATTTTTCCCATGATCTCTTGAATATTTTCGTTTCGTTGTCTGTATACGACGTTCTTCAAATGGCCCCAAAGAAATGTATCCAAAACTGAGAGGTCGGGGCTATTGGGCGGCCAAGCATATGTTCCATTTCGCCCTATCCATTCGTTATGGCGCCGATTTAAAAATTGAACCACATCATGCACGGCATGAGGAGGCGCCCCATCATGTTGCCAAATTAAATTCTGATATTCTGCCAATGGTAAGTCTTCCAAAAAATTTTCAATTTCGTTTTCTAAAAACTCATAATATCTGTGCCCATTTAAAGTCCCGTTAAAAAATATTGGTCCCAAAATTTTATTGTTTTTTATCCCACACCAAACATGAATAGAATTCCTCCCTTGAAATTTAATAGTCTGGAACTTTTTTGGATTTTCAACGGCCCAGTGGTGACTATTATGTCTGTTGAATACTCCCGATGTTGTGAAAGTAGCTTCGTCGGTCCACACAATATTTTTGAATAAATCAGGGTCTTCGTTTTCTTGCCGAATTACCATTTGAGAAACAAATTGGAAGCGAAGTTCTTTTTGTGCCGGTGTTAGGGGCTGAAGTGGAAGGATACGAAAAGGCCTAAGTTTATGAATTTGCAGAGTCCTGTGAACAGTCCCTCGGCTAACTCTTCTGCGCCTTACACCGCCACCGTACTGAACTTCCCGAACTGCATCCGAAATAGATTTGGTTGGATTTACTTGAAAATAATTTATAATGGCCTGGTCTCGATTTCTTCTTCTTTGTATATTTCTTTTTCTATCATGTAAAGTTTTATTTTCCTCAAATAGGTTTTTTATCCTTAGAATTGTATTGATGGATATATTTCTATGAAAATTTGCAATAAATCTTGTTCTTGCTTCTCTTGCATTTTCTTGGCACTTGTAAAATAGCATAACAATCTGTAGTCTCTCGTCCAAAGAGTATTTCATTTTGATCAGAGTCAAATATATATTTTTTGGGTGAAGACTTTGACAATAATTAAAATAATGTCAATTTTTATTGACAAAGCATTCAAACGTCATTCTACCTTGATCACCTATACCAACCTATCGTATATTTTAAACAGGTGAAGCTAAAATTTTAGTTTGTAAAACATTAAAATGTAATATAAACAGCTATCTCAAAATCAAATCTTTTAATCAGAACGGACATAAAAAAAATCACTCTTTCCAAAAATCGTATAAAAAACGATACATTCCATTTAAAAAACACCTGATGCATAGCGTAACTCTTTTGTTTCTGGTTCAAATATTTTTTCGTTGATATTTTTGGATTCTACAAGAAAAAATACATCGATTGGCTATTTTGAATTTTTCCAAAATACAAGGAAGGTCGAAAATAGGTCCCTGTTCAGTCCTCGCTGGAACACACGGTACCTACAGATCATTGGACTAGTCAAAGAAAACAAACAAAAACTCTCACTCCACAAATTAGTGAATGAAATGAAGGTTGCCTACAATAATTATTATTACGTAATTTACCATTTTCAAGCAGAGCGTTTAATAAGGAGTGTGATATTATAATACAGATTGTTATGAATACTGTTTTTCCTTTGGAGTCCATCAACAAATTACATTATAAATGAATAAACAAGTACAAAATGTCCTATATTGTAATACATTCAAAACTTAGGAATGAGATAAATATTTTGGAGTGCATTACTTATCAACATTTCACTTAAATCAGTAAATTCTCTCAAGAGACATTTAGTAAGGACAAAGGACACAACCGATAAATTATCCAGATCTGGGGTTTGTGCGCTAAATTGTGGCGAATGTTCCACGACTTACGTGGGACACACAGGTAGAAACATTTCCACAAGGGTGAGAGAATATTTGAGCCTTGTAAACAAATTCAAAAATACCGATGTAACTGAAACTGTTTCAGCTTTTGCCAATCGTTTGTTAGAGTCAGGATATGACTTTTCCATTTCGGTCGTTGATGTTTTACGTGAATATCCAAAATATCCATCAAAAAAGAAACTCAGTTTGTGGCCCATATTTCTTGATATTATGTTGTAATACTGATGTACAAATAAAAAAATAATAAGGTAAGGGTTGATGTGAGTGAAAACACAGCATATTTTCATTGTCAAACCTTTGAGATTCGGAAAATTACAAGTTAAAATTATTTAACGATTGTGCTACCAAAAATATATAATGGTATTCATTGATTTTACTCAATTAGCTACAATTATTTTAAAAAATGCATTCTTATTTATACTGGGTGTTTTTAGTGAGCGAACATAAAATGATATGCCTATGGCAAAATATAATAATTATACACTCATTCCCAATGTCAAAAAAAGTAAGTGGACTGTGCTCGGCTGCCAATTGAGCAAACATTTTCTTTTTCTATGACTTTTACTTATCAGGAATTTAAATTAAGAGTATTGCTTTTAAACTAAAACAAATCTTTATCTTGAAAAAATCTTAGTGCTCCTTGTTTTCTTTTTTAGAGAAATGAAAATATAGAAAGTGTCAAACTTAATGTTTTAAAGCTAACTTCAAGCAAAAGCAATACCACAGAAAATTTGCATATATTATCCATATCTTCAAGAGGTAATATTTCCATAGGCCAGGTTCTTTTTGTACTAAGAAGGACTTGATGCTGCTATAATCATTTAGTCGATCAGGGATTTTATCATTTTTGTTTCCCGCGCTAATATCTATAATAATCTTTCTCTTAGGCCTTTTTTACATTTTACCCAATAAAAGGTCTATATGATTGATAATTTCCAGGCTAGCCACTGATTGATAAAAATCGAGGATTCAAAAGAAAACCAACCATCATTGTTTGAGTCATTTTACTCTATTCTAATATCTACAGGGTTCTTAGCGACCTGGAAAAACCTGGAAAAGTCTGGTAATTCAGAAATCCGGCTAAAAATCAGGGAAAACTCAGGGAATTTACAAAAATAATAGAAAGTCAGAGGATTTTATACTAAACCTGGAAAAAAAATAAAATTAATATTTCCACCAGCGTTGCTTTATTTTATTTACCCAAAATTGCTTCGTCGCGTTTATATAACTATAATAATATTTAACACTTATATAACTATAATTTATTTAACATCGCCTATATATTCAGACTTGCCCGCCGGCATAATAACAGAAACTTGTATGACTAGAAAATCGGCTTAAGTAGTGTGACTTTCTAGTGGGAGCATATTATGTTTTAAAATATTCATCTGCCAGGAGAGCTAGTTTTACGGCTCTTACAAAATGTCACAAATTCCCCTATAAATTTTTTAAAATTAGATGAGTAGAAAATGTTCGAGTCTGTGAAAGGGCTTTCGACATTTTATCTCCCCTTAAAATTTGGATGGAAGATAAGGCCACTAAGCTTCCATCAAATGTTCCAGTTACTAAGACAAAAAGGCTTTAAAAGATATTTTTCACACTTGGTCGCCATTTTAGAACCAGTTTAAACAAAAATCAGAGCGATAAATCTATGGTTCCTTTTTTGTATGTATGATGATCTATTACAAATACTAAACGAATTAGTCATAAGTGCCCAAAATATGTTAGAAGTATTTGTACGAAAAAGAAATAATTTCCGCAGAAATTGTAGAAAAGAAGTGGTCAACGGTATAGCCAGCATCTAATAGATACCAAATTTACAATTTTTTACAAAACATATAATCAAACTACTCGATTGGATACATTTTTCTACAATTATTTGGGACAAAATGACTACTTTCAAAATTGTGGCATGTTATTAAGTTAATTTTGAAACGCCACCGGTAAGTCGGGGTTTTCCATAAATACAAATATTTTTGTTGAAAATCTGTTTCTGACAAAATGAGGGTATGTATTAAAAATGCTTACAAAACTTATCAAGATTCCCTTGACAACCAAAATCGCCAAAAAACGAGAGAAAAATAAATTGATGTCGAAAAAAAGAGCCGAAATTGAACTTTATCATTTAGAAAATAAAAAGAAAAAACTAGAAAAGAAAGCAGCATCCATGGAGCTGGAAATATTGGAACCGAAACGAAACATTTAAAATACTTATTTTCTATAACCTTTTAAATTTAATTTTTAATAATGACATGGCGCAAGTCTATATTAATTTTGTTTGTAAATGTTTTGTAAGACTGCATTTTTTTTACTTAATTTTAAATAGAACAAAATATCCTTTTAAAAATGTATACCTCTTCTAGTTAAAGTAACCCTGCTGCTTGGTGTATTACTATAGCATTTTCTTTATTATTTTATATTTCGTTTACAATTTCGTTTAAGTTTAGTTTCATTCGTTTTGTTGGCTTTTTTATAAGAAATATAAATTCTCAAAATATAATCTGGAATTTTCGTGAAATTGTCAGTGAAAACCTGGAAAAGTCAGGGAATTTGTTAATTCAAAATTGCTAAGAACCCTGTGTCAGCTGTGGAAAGGTTGGAACGTCTTCAACGTAAATGAGAGTCCACTTTGCATTTTCACTTGCCGATTTTATGCCTTGGTGGTTATTTGAAGATTTTGTATTAGGTTAACTCTATAGGCAGTTCATTAGCATAATCATTATTCGCATCAAGTATTTAAATACTTTAAGATATCCAGAGCTGGAAATTTACCAACCGGAACGCCAAGCTTGTATTTTGCATTGCATTTTCATGAATTAGTGGCCAGCCAGGAAATTACTGAACGGCCGGTACATTGGGCAATATATAATGAACATATTAAGGCCTAATTCTCAGCAAAAAAATATTTCCTTGGAAATTGATAGTTTGTCAGAAATAAATAAAAATTATAGGCCGTGCTGAAAATTCCGAAGTTTCAGAATCAACAACTTTAAGGGGCTGTAACTCAAAAACTGATTGATGGATTAAATTGCTCCCATGGAGACTTTTTTTCAGGACATCGAGAGCCAGCCAGCCAAAATTTGAAAAAAATTGACCTAAACATAACATAAGGTTTGTGTGGGGTCCTTTAACTCCAAGCTAGTATGGAAATTACGAATATTTAATTATTAACTGTCATACTTAGTTTCTTAGTAAACCTAGAATTTAAGAAACTTACGAATGAGAGCCCTTTGTAAAATTACACCTGAAAATATATACGCCTGTATTTTTCAAGTTTTAAATCTTTAAATTGCTAAACACAAAATTAAATTCTAGTAATAAGCCACCCAACATGATAAAACTAAAATTCTAAAACAAATAAAATGGAAACAGCAATCAAATCGATGAAATTCCAGATAATTTTCTCTAAACGAACCAAGCTAAAGGAATATCAATACAAACCCTATCCAAATAACGAATGCCGTCGAATTCGGTCGAGAGACTTCGAGCAGTTGGATTAAGAAGTACGGCAGGAACATCACAACGTTGCCGTCTTATTTATCTTAAGGGTCATTTTCCCATTTCAGTTTGAGATATGTTAAAGACAAATTTGTATTCAGGTTTTTTTGAGGGTAGTAAGTACATAGTAGTAAAATTCATATTTAATAAAATACCAATAAAAATTCCATATTTATACTTAAAGCTTTAAAAGTTGAAATATACCTGGTATAATTTTAAAACTATAGTTTTCGACTATAGAAGAATTTTGACGGGGCTCACTCGCATCCTTTAAAAACCATGTATACTTTAATTCTTTTTTTTTTAAACCAAAGTATAATTTATAGTTAATAAAATAACAATAATAGCTTTTCGTATTTTATACAACTTTATTTATATTTCAGATCCTGGTATGGTATCAAAGCCATCCGCGAATTGGGACAATTATTCGTTGATTGTAAAATGGGATAAACCTGATGAAGCTGAAGTGCCCATTGATTTCTATGAAGTGCAAGTGGGTACAATCAAAGAGCCCGAAGATTACTACACTGTCAACGTTACAAAAGTTCAATCTTATCAGATCAGTATCTGTCAACATGATAAATCCCAAACAGTTTACGTAAAAATAAGAGCTGTTAATATTAAAGATCAAATGCCGTTGCGCGGGAATTGGAGTGAAAAAGCTGATTTCCCGTGTTTCCGCAACCCTTCTTCTTCAGTTTGGATCTATTTACTCGTCATTATGTCGATTGTTATTTTCATAGTATTGATGTATTACCTATGGAAGAGGTAATTCATTAAAAAAAAAACGTATTTATCAAATTGCATCGTCGTCTTGTTTAAATATAAGTAATATATACTGCTGAACAAATTTAAAGGATATGATAATTTGATGTATAAATTGAAACTTAAGAAAAACGAATATTTATCCTATTCCCGAATAGTTTCTTCTTTCGCTGTAAAGATAATGTGATTTGAAGAATAATTATTAAAGATATACAGGGTGAAATAAAAACCAATGTTTTTTATGCATTCTTTTCTTTAAACCTCTGTTTAAAGAACTTTTTGGAACTATTATATATATATATATATATATATATATATATATACATATATATACTTATAGTGTTTTTCTCAATGACCAAAAACCCTGTATTCTGGGGTTTTTGGTCTCAATTTTTTTTTTAAATAAAACTTGTTTATTGTTTTAATTTTTGTTAATTTCAATTAATTCATTCATATATATATATATATATATATATATATGAGCCCAATCGTACATGTATTGGACCAAAGGAATACGTAAGAGATATTTATTTTTGTTACCTAGTATTTATTGTTGACGTAAATATGTGATATTGTTAATTAATTGTTAATACCACATACTATCAAATAAACGTAGTTGTTGAAGCTATGTTACATGCAGTAAATACTAGGTGATAAAAATAAAATTATTTTAAATATGCCCTTAGTCTAATACATACTATATATATTATATATATATATATATATATATATATATATATATATATATATATATATATATATATATATATATATATATATATATATATATATATATATATATATATATATATATATATATATATATATATATACACTCATATACGTAGGTACACCCCTGCATAAACATATACATATATACATACCTTGGACAAAGTTTATTCTAAACTATAATTTGATTAACGAATTTATATTTTTTATTTTCAAAACGTTCAAATTTTATATATGCAACTCACCCAAGAAGGTAATAAAAATTAAGGCTTTATGTGATCCATTTGTAAATGGATAGAAGAAATTACCTTCTTGCGTGAGTTGCATATATAAAATTTATAATATTTGAACGTTTTGAAAATAAAAAATATAAATTTATCAAATTATAGTCTATAATAAACTGTGTTCAATGTATGTGTGGGTATGAATGTATATATGTATCTTATTTATGCAGGGGTGTACCGATGTATATATAAAAAAATATATTTTCCTACACAAAAACAAAAAAAACCTATATATATATATATATATATATATATATATATATATATATATATATAAAAAATCATAAAATAGCATTGTTTCTTAGTTTTAGTGACCTTTTTTAAAACCCACTGATGAAGGCATTTTAGCCGAAACGTTTGAAATTAACAAAAATTAAAATGATCCGAAGAATAAACAAGTTTTATTTAAAAAAAATCGTTACCAAAAACCCAAGGAAATTGCCTTAGTTTATAATATATATATATATATATATATATATATATATATATATATATATATATATATATATATATATATATATATATATATATATATATATCCAATACCCCATTGTTGCCAAGTTTACGATTTTTATGTTATAAAAGGTTTTTTTTTAATGGAACACTCTATATTATCTTACTTTTTTAAAATCTGGGTAAAATTCTCAGTACTTTTTATTAAGAGCGCTTTTAATGAAAGTAAACAGTTTTTCAGGAAATAAGGGTCTAATATTTATAATTTAGTGTATTACCTTTTATTAAAATACCTGCACACAAAAGGTTACCTGATATGTTTGACAATGTCAGTTTTGTTGATTGGATCATTTAGTTGAAACCCCAAGAATTGATTTTAATTATACGGAGTTATGTGGATAGAATGCAAAACCTGCAAGATGTTTGTAACACTCTTAGTGACATATATTCTAACAGAAATCCAATAACTAAATCTACCGTAAGTAAAATTAAGAAAAAAATTCGTGGAACTGTACAGCCTTGAAAAAGTAAATATTACTTTACTTAATCAAAGCCCCAAAGACCTTTTCCCCAATAGTAATATATATATATATATATATATATATATATATATATATATATATATACATATATGTATATATATATATATATATATATATATATATATATATACATATATATATATATATATATATATATATATATATATATATATATATATATATATATATATATATATATATATATATATATATATATTATATTTTAGGATTTTCCGGAAATTCATTGAAATGCGCGACTGTCCTGTAAAGCTCCCTCCCGGTATAGATGCGATTATGAATGCCGGTAGTTTTGATCAAAAAGAAAAACTATCGGATGAAATGTTGCCTGGTCAACCGTTGCTTCCTGAAAAGTTCACGGGGCAGCCGAAGCACCAAAGTGATGAAACTAGCGGTTGTTCCTCTGGCACTGAAAGTGTTGCTTCTTCTATACAGTCGGCGGGAAATTTGTCGGTATCAGATTCCGGTACCGAGCAACCGAGATCACCAACTTTGGGTCCTGAACATAGCGATATTGATCTTAGGCAGAGGCCGAATGTGAAGAAGTCAGGTATGATTGTATTTTATGTTAGAATCGTTGTTTAATTTTTTTTTTGTATATTTTGGAAGCTGTTATACTCTCGTCGCCTTTGGGACAAACTCTGCATCGCTAGAATATTATTTTGGCAGCCCTTTTTAAATTAAAGACAATAAAAAGTAGAAAATGTATGTTCTCAAGTAGGCGTCGAACCCACAACCTCCATCAACCGGATCGTCGCTCTACCACTTGAGTGAGCTATTGATATAAAACTGGCAGAGCGCGGTTATTTGATTCTCCCCACCCACTTTTCAACGTGCCACTAATCAGCATCGGTCCTGCTTCATACGAGCACTCTCACCACATTTTGTAGATTTCCTTCTTATGTGTTAAAATTACTATGTAATCCGTGTTCCACATAAAAGTACCCACTATACTATCTATTATTAATGAGATACGAATTATAAACTTCGTATACAGGGTGTCCCAATTTTGATGGGATGACATCAACTATAAAATTTTAAATGGGACACCCTGTATTTTTGTCAATTATTTGTTTCCTTGTTAGCAATAAACATAAGTTACCAATAAGTTATTTTTCAAATCACTATAAAAAAATAGCAAAAATCTAGAATTAATCGTTTGGGTGGTAATTTCTAGATTATAAAGCATCAACGCATATACGGAATACAACAATTTTGTCCACACCTATACAGGGTGGACATACTACGAAATCAATCTCGCACCTTTTTAAAACCCACTGTTTTTTATTAATGCAAATCATCACAAAAATACCTACTTTTTCATATATATATATATATATATATATATATATATATATATATATATATATATATATATATATATATATATATATATATATATATATATATATATATATATATATATATATATATATATATATATATATATATATATAAGAAATAATAAAGAAAAATAATAAAGAAAATGAAAACTGAAAAAAGTCTTATCCTAGAATGATAGTCGAACGCACGTTTTCCGCCATATCGGGACGTCGCTCTACCACTCCAATCTACCTACCACACAGCTATCGATCATCCGATAGTAGTCTGGCAAAGCGAGGTCTTATGATTTTTCCAACATGAAATAATATTATTTGTTTAAGTAGTTTCTTTTCTGTTGTTAATATTCCTACTAGGCTAATATTTACCTCTAGTTTATTACTTTTTTGTGCGATTTGCTTAATTTTATATATTTTAACAACATGTATTTTTTCTTCCTTTGCGGACTTTATGGAAAAACAGTTATTTTCCAAACCGTTAAAACACTAGTTATAACTCTTAATAGGTTGAATACAGATAATGTAAATAATTAGGTTCTAAAAAGCTTTTTACGGGAATTGTCGGTTAGGCAGGTGGTATATATCTATAATAAAATCTGATTTATTTGCAGATTATTTAACGATGATGGAAATTCCACAAGCAACTTGGTCTACAAAGCCGATACAAAGTGGCTACAGTGTTATAGGTCTAAGCACACCTCCTAAGCAACCAGATCTTGAATCTGAGTTCATGCCGATTTCTGATATTCCGATAAAAACCTCGTACGTGCCATTCCCTATAACGAAGAACGAAGAGAGTACCTCAGGATACGTCAAAGCCCCGCCGATAGAAGCACCAAAATCGCTGTTTCCCTGGCAACAACAAACTCCCTTGGAGCCTCCGTCTACAGGTTATGTTTTGGTTGGAGATACGAAACCCCAAAAAGCAGACTTGGGAATTCAAAAAGCATCCAACAAAGGGTACGTTCCTCACAACCTTAAAATAGAAAGTACCAAGTCTTTTAAAGAAGATTAATTTTGGATTTTAATAGAGATCATTTGATCCCTGACCTAGTGTTTTAATACTGAGACAAACTATTCCAGTGTTTTGTTTACACTTTTTACAGACTGGTGTTCTTTACCAACAGGAAAGAAACGTATTTTAATTTTGCAGCATTTTCTTTGTGTTTTTTTATTAAATTATTTTTGTGCCTTGTTTGTATTGTTAGTGTGTTTAAAGATCTGGTTTAGACTAGCTGTCATTTTGACGCGGTTCAGCGTAAAAGAATGGGTGTAAAGCTTCACCAGATTTCATGTGTTGTCAAAAGGTCAACTTTTATGAACAAGAAAAACTTAATGTTGATTGGTAAGGAGATTTAGGATTAAACGATTTGTGTCTATAGGCTTGCTATATTTCTAACGAGCGCAATTAATAAAATGAACTATTTTGGCTGTAACAATAATTTTTTCTCAATTTGCTCAGTGTACTTTCACATTTGTTATTTCAGACAAAGAGCTAGAACTTACTAGACTGCTGATTAAACTAAACTTTACCAAAATTTGAATTCATCCTTTGAAAAAGTTACGAGAGTAAAAGGATTCCTTATTATCCTGTTTTTTTTTAACTAAAAAGTTTTAACAGATACATATAATTGTAAATTAACCAAAAAAAAATTGGTAATTACCTTTTTTGGTTAAAATTTTCAAATTAGAATGAGAAGATTTGCAGATAAAATTTAGGGCAAATGGCAATGGCAAAATTCAGAATTTTTTTACTTTCCGACATTGCTATATGTTGTTTAAATTTGGATTTTTTGCTACAATAAATAAAGATTTTTATATAGGACACCCCAAGTTTTTAGAT
Source organism: Kuschelorhynchus macadamiae (assembly GCA_030620095.1). Classification (NCBI taxonomy): domain Eukaryota; kingdom Metazoa; phylum Arthropoda; class Insecta; order Coleoptera; family Curculionidae; genus Kuschelorhynchus; species Kuschelorhynchus macadamiae. The sequence goes on along the minus strand of JAUTXW010000144.1, from coordinate 105,230 downwards.
TGTGCTTTAAATTCAAAACATCTTATATTACATGTTGTATACCCCAAAATCGTCTTTTTGGTTCTTTTAGAACTCTCTAGTAGCGAAACGGTTAAACTTAGAACAAAACGACTTGCACTTTCCTATCTTACCTTTTTAAATCTATCATAGGGTCATTTCACGTTTAACCAGAAATATCAGATTTTCACATTTTCTGCAAAATCGGAAGTTGACGTGTCATCTAATAGATTTCAAAAAAGTAATACAGGAAAATGCAAGTCATTGTGTTCCAAGTTTAACCTTTTGGCCGATAGAGAGTCTTAAAAATTCCAAAATGGCGATTTTGAGGGGGCATATTCTCAAAAATAGTTTTACTTATGAGTATTATCTGAGAATATTCCTAAAAGATTCAGAAATTTTCATTTTTGAGAATTTATGACATAAAAGGAAATTTTTAAAATTCTCGAGAATTTACAAAATTCTCTGGAAATATTCCCAAAAGATTGAGAATTTATAACAAATTACGAGAATATATGAAATTTTAAGAACTTTATGAAATATATAAGATTTTAATACATTAAATTTATGTAAACATTTTCAGAGTTTTTAGGGAGACAGTGTTTTCCTCACTTTAACCACATCACTTAAACGTATCCTATGAAAGAATACCTGTTAGTTTTCATTCCCTTCGTTTAATATTCATAAAAAATATAAAGAACAAATAACACAGGTTAAAACTTAGTTCCAAACGTTGAAAAATTGAATTAAAAAGAAACATAAAAGGGAACATTTTGGGCTGTAGCAGGAAATAAAAAATATGTTTAAAATAGCAGTTCTATGGTTCTACCCAACCTACTACTGCTAAGGCTCGGTTTCACAATATGTAGTGACCAAATAGTTCAGGTTTGTAGTCGTGGATTTATTTGTAAAATTACCTGACATTTAACAATAGAAACCATGTCAACATACCTAAGCTCTTTGGTCACCATATAATGTGAAACTAGGACTAAGTGAAAGTGACAAATCTAAAATTAATTATTATTTGACATTGCCATATTGTTAATCGTAGTTTTAATCAGCCTCCCATCTCTAATCACATAATATTGAAGAACTTTCGTATTAATTTTGACTTTATCATTATGCAGAGCTAAAACAGCAACTTATTCTTTATTTTTAGCTTTTCAATTATCCCTGGAGCTTGGGTTACACAGAATATTTAGGTAAAGCTTATTCCGGTGCTAGTGAATGTTGCTGTTCATACTCATATTGGTCATGGACGACATCTACAAATTCTAAGTTGACATTTGAGTCAAATTCAAAAGTTTTTTCTATTTCTTTTTGTTCTGCGTTTGTCTGGTCTATATTATTATTATTACTGTTATCGTTCATAAGAGTCTGCTCTAAGCTCTCAATAGGATTATCATACCTGTCTGAAATATATTCATGTCTGTGTTCCTCTGTTGCATTTTGATTTTGATCAAAATCAATACTCTCATCCATGATAACTTCTTTAAAATCATCCGAGTCTCCATTTTCAGTTACATTAGAATGCCAACAGATTTCCTAAAAAAACACAGGCTTGAATAAAAAAAGAATAGGGACCTAATACAAATTTGAATGGCATTAAAATTCATTTGTAGCACTGTAAAGGATTTATGGTTATCAAAAGCTTTTATCTTCAACTTTTTGTTTAGCTATGTCAATATAACCGTTGGCTTTTATTTTACTTGGACTCCAGTCTCTACAGTGCTAGTTGACTGGTTATTTATATAGTACTACATCCTCAGAATTAGATCAACTTTCATTATCTACTTCCATGTAAGGGTATTGATTTTCATTGGATTCTTGTAGATTTCTGTTGACTGCTTGTGGTATGACACTGGCAAGTTGTAACTCATTTTGTGCTGATTCAAATACAATTTTATAATTTTGTTTAATAGAAGATAACTTAATAGATCATCTCTCTGTCTGTAGTCATATTTCTCTTCTTTGTATGTATATTTCCCATTGTACTTATTTCTGTCGATGCTGATGTTGCTGGCATGGAAAGTGTTCTTTCTGCTATTTTAGAGAGTTTAGTATTTCTATAAAATCCTTTCCACCAGGTAAGTTCCAGCATTTTATGAACAGATTTCTACAAAAATGGATACCGAAAATTATCTGTTCTAGATTTGTAATTAGCCAAAACTAGCACCTCTCCCAAATACATGATGTCAGCAAGTTTGTCTAAATGCATGGCTTCAGTTGCTTGATATTCTTTCAAGTAGTAACATTGAGAAAGGGGGTTACTAAATCAGCAGCAAAATGTATTCCTTTCAGAGCATACCTCTTTTTTTCCTGAAATGTTTCTTTTATTATTTCATGTACTATCAAAATAGTTTGTAATATAGTTAATGTTACTTGTTCAATTTCTGAAAAGACAGGCATGGTAAGTGAATTTTTGCCTCTAATTTTTGTAACCATCTTGGGCATATTTTTTAAAGATAATACTTTATTCCAAAAATTATCATTTAACACTGCCTAACCTGCGTAGGATTTTTTTAAATGAATTTTGTAATAAGCTCTCTAAGCAGTGCCCAATCTGGTAGGTACTGCTGCTGCTACAATGAAACCTTAAATTTCAATTCACCTTGAGCTTTCCTGAACAAGGCATTTAGGATATGTGATGATGAGCAACATTTAATTATTGTCTTTGCTTCTAGCACCAAATCATTGGCACTCTTAGAACACAAGACATATCCACATATTAGATGAAGCGTGTGGGCAAACACCCATAAGCTGACAGATATATAAAGATACTTTTCTTCCAACAGCCTTGTGGCTGATACTTTATGTGTTATGATGCCAAAAAATTTACTTGCCCCATATGATACAATGTGTTTTTCCAGTAACTGAGATATGTACTCTGCAGCGGATATGTTTGTAATCTCGCTTGCAAAAAAGACTCAGTGCTGATAACAAAATTAATAACACTTCAGGAGTGTATTTTTTTTATTATCTGATGTATGTCCATCCATCACATTGAATAGATAGGCGATCTGATATTGCAATTTTCTCTTCTACCACTACTTAAAACCTCTTATATTCTTGCTCAAGTAAGGTGTTCGATAATTCGTATCTAGATGATAATTTAAATGATGGCCTTTTTGAAAAAATGTATTCACTGCTTTCCTTCTATGATAGAGAGTTTCGTGTTGGTTGTGTATACAGCTCTAGCAAATAACTGAGTAAGTTTTTCCTAAAATAAAATTTCATTACTTATGTATAATTGGGTGAAAGTTATGGTCACATACTTTGTCACAGTACAGTAATGAAACATTGCTTGTCTCAGATTGTAATATACAATTACTATCACAAAACAACAGTCAATTCAATACTGTCATCTGTCAAATGGCCTAGGTTTGGATCCTAGGCAGCTGCACGGCTTTTCAAGTCTGCAGCTAATATTAGGGGTTAAAAATCCCACACACTACCATTCACGCCGGATACCAGGCCGGGGGGAACCGGATGTTGAGGCAAAGTGAAAATTTCAGAAACTCTCCGAGAATATTTCATTAGTCTCTCGGAAACAGTTCTCACTCACAACACTTCTTGTAGGTATAGGACATGTAAGATAAAATGTTTTTTAATTTAAACAGAATCTAAAAACGTAATAAACTTTGAGGACGTCCTGACTAATAGTGGATAATATTATATCACAATTTTTTTTTCAAACAGCTGGGAAACCAATATCGTACGAAGTAACAGTATCGACATCGGGACTGGGCTTCCCTTGGCTAAAAAAAATTTTTTAAATTGAGTCAGTTATTTTGCCTGGGGCGGATATAGGGTGTCCTATTTAAGAATACAAAGTTAGTAGTAAAAATCCTAATTTAATCAAGATAGAGATACGCCGAAAACGTCAAAAAATATCCAATTTCACTATATTTAAGCTACCAAAATATCATTTCAATATTTTTAGAACGTCATTGAGTCGGTTATTGAGTTTTTTGAAAGTGATGGTTAAGCTTTTTGGAAGCAATATCTTATATCAAAATAAGAAAAAAGTTGTAATAAACGTAAATCCACATAGGGTCAGATCACCTAAGGTCCACACTTCATTTTTAAACTTAAATAAAACAAAAAAAAGTAATAAATACTAATTTATTGGTAACATATCTTTGGTGTGATACATTTGTTACAAGAAAAACGAAAACAAACTTTGTACCCTTGGTAAAACAAAACTTATAAGTAATTTTTTTAAAAAAGTGAATACTCTTAGGAACAGTGCTTTCAAAGAGTACTCTCTGCTGAACCTAAAAGTACTTGCTAGCAAAAATAGAAAAAAAAACTACATAACAGTAATTAACTTGCTCTTTTTAAAAAGTTGATTTTTATTCTCGGCGACCTTGTCCTTGCTGGGGGGTAAGGTTAATGGCCTCCAACTTTAACACATGTAGTGTAAACTTCAGTAAATTGTTACCAGGTTAATGTGCCATGGATTAGAATATGTACTTGGACTAAACTAGAACTGGTATTTTATTGAATTTGAACCAGAAATTGAATTGAGCTTTATTTTCTGCTCTTTTATTTTATTTGCTCTTTAATTTAAGATGCTTTTTGATTTTTATTTACATGTCTTTGTCAGTAACTCAAGATTCAGAATTTGTCTTATGCCATCCCGTTTTATTTCCTTACTATGATTTTTTGTTGTACGTAAAAATGCGTTGTTCTCATTTGTCCAAATCATCTTTGTAGACAGTCTTGATTGTAAAGTATTGATTTTCTAGCTTCGGCTTTGCTGGATGGCACTTGTGCTCTTCCCTCATAGATGTCGCTATCAGCTACTTGTAGAGATGTGTTAGGTACTGCTTAACCGATCGTTAACGTGAACCCTTGTAAACGTAACATATGTGGATCCATGTTTATAGGACCATTTGTTCTTGTTTTGAAGTAAGAAATTTGCTTGCCAAAGCTTAAACAGTAGCACTACCCAAGTTTAATTCTCATTCTTATGAAAAAAAATCATTTAAATGTACGTAGTGTAGGTGTTGGTTTTTTCCAACATAGTTTTCATTAACAGAAGATTTGAATAAAATGCACTGTCTGTCTACTTTAGCCATATGTACTCCCTGTTGAGTTGAGGCTGTAGGACTTAAAAGGTTACACAATTTTTAGAAATAGTTTAAATTACTTACTTTTGATTATCAGCAGTCTAGATAGTTTAACTTAAAATCGAACGTTTGGAAATTATATAGGAACCTCGTTATCGTGCTTCCTTCGAGGGGCATGGTGCAGATATAAATATGGAATGTCTCTGATACTAGAAATGTACGTTTCTACGTATAAACTTTAAGGGAAATAATTAAAAATCAATATAACCACATGATCAATGTAAATTACTCGCGATTATTGATGAATCTCTACAGAGTGTCTTATTATATATGGACTCTTCCTCTTTTTCCGTTAATATTAAAAATATCAAACAAATGTTATATGCATCAGTTAATCGTACATTTTTACATACAGTTTTTCAGGATATATAGTTTGACTCAAAAATTATAATTTTTTCGTACCAGTATTTTCTCTGTGTATGGATTCAAAATGCAAAATGAAAGGTTCATTAACGTTCGTGATTACGAAAAAGAGTCAAAATAGAATGAAACAACCTGTATAGTACATTTTTTCCATCATTTGAATTTGTATCTTTTCAAAAGCCGTTTCCTTTGTTTTATTTAAGTGATTTGGATTAGCGTAAATTTAATACATATCATCCTAACATATAAGTGTTAAGTGTTGTTTAAAATATATAAGATTTGTGAAAAAAATGGCACAATAGTATATCTGTGATATGTCTGTATGACTATGAGATCCTTGTTTTAAAATATTTTTCAGTATGTGCTTAGATCGAGATACAACGTGTTCTTTACCAAGCTTCAGTGAAGTAAAGTGTTTAGATATATAGACCAGGAGCATCCATAAAGTTAGCATACTTTATAACTAAGTTCAATTGTTCTAAAGAAATTGAGCATTCAAAATAAATAATTTGAGAGTGCTGTAAAAATGGGCAAAACGAATTGCACATTCATATCTTAATTTTTTTTAAGAGTTCTTATAGCATCAATTTTTTAGATCGAAATTCATTTTGCCCTAAGTCGATGTCTTTAGTTACAGCATCTGAAGTCTCAAATTGTCAGTATCTCAGAAACAATTGAACTTACGTTTAGAACTACATGTAAGATGTATTGAATTTTGTGCAGATTACAAGTGGGGTATACCCATTAAAAAACCCCTGATGTATTAGCGTGTTAAACAGATCACGCTGTTTACTAAATAAGTGTGTCAAAAAAGCGTTATTTAGTGAATCATTTTACTGTTTAAAAATAACTATCTTACTTTTAATCAAATTTGTGCAAGACTTTATGAAAGCACTGTATATTGGGACTATAATTGTTCCTAAGTAAAGATTTTTCATTTATATTTTGACGCTTTTCTACAGCGTTAACAACGTGGGTACAATAACACCTTAAATACAAAAGTTGTAGGATTTTTGTTGTGTCATCTTCTTTTGAGAATATAAGCCATTTTAAAAATCAATTGAAAAGTAGAAATAATGAAGTATTGTAACTTAGAATGTTCTCTCTTGAAGTATTGTAAGTTAGAATGTTCTCTCTTTCTATTTCCTCTTACAGAACAGATTTTCCCAATTGCCTTAAAGATAGAGGTGTCAAATCTGGTATATACAGTTAAAAACTATAGATTATCTATATGTTTCTATTTTATAATGATGTTTTTTAACTTTTAATATTTTTGATAGATAATACAAGAAGGCCCCCACAATTTTTATATTTAAACTTTTTTTGTATCTCTTATATTTAACGCTGTAGATAGATGTCAGTTTATAAATAAAAACCTTGTACATTACTAGTTTAAGAAGTTATAGATATGCAAATTTAATGAATTTTGACATTTTGACAACATTCTTTGTGTTGTTTTTTGTATATACAATTTAAGTATTTATATAATATCTATGATACCTTTAAAACTCCCTTTTAAATGTAAATGTATATATTTATTATCTTTAAATTTAGGTATATAGGACAGATCCATTTCAGTTTGTGCCTTAAAAGCTGACTGACTGATAAAATGTTTAATGTACGCAAAAGTATTGTAAAGTTTACAAAAATGTTTGTACATTTTATATGGCAGCAATGTGGTAATGTAATTTCTGCATAGATTTTTGGAAACTTTAAACTATTTTAAATCAGATGAATTGAAGCTATTGGTCGACTTGCCACATTTTAAATTAGGTGCTTTTAGACGTATTTATCACATTATAGTGATATAGCTGTAGCGAGTAATTTAAAAAATATATTTCTCTTTTAAAATGATTCTTAACTGAAATTATCTTATACTGCTTACTTTTAGCTCTGTCTAACAATGAAATTTACCTGAGGTTAATATTTTTAGACATTTATAAACTAACAAAGCATATTTTATTACCGTCATTGACAGAGCTCTTTGTTGATCTGGCTCAAAACTTCACGTCAGATTTAACTTGTATAATCTAACACAGAATGTTTAGTTAGTTACAGTTGGAATTTACAGATATTATTTAGGACACAAAAAGTAATACTACAGCCCGTGGTAATCTGTCACAGTAAATTTATAAGAAGCTAATCGGTAGTTGATCCCCGTCCAATCAAATCTAGTAAATTGTAGATAAGGAAAGTAGTGTTCTGAAACAATGTTATTTTGGGAGGTTCTAAATACAACTCTTTGACATAAGAATTCTTATGGTCACTAATTTTTTGATAACAGTAATTTGGACGAGAGTAGTGGACACTCCCAGGATTGCCTAGCTGGGTAATCGGCCCATTTATTTTATCATGGCTGCATACTTAAAATTGATTTATTTCCGGATTTAGAAGGGGTTTGTAGGTGTTACATCTAGGTGAGGTTTCTTGACAATTTTTTTGAGCTTTACATAAAGCACATCTATCTTTAGGAATATTAAATGTTAGATAGTAAGTTACACCCGGATTTTAAGATTAATAATTAAATTTGTTGGAGTTAAGGCAACAAAATTTAAAGGATTTGGCTGTTAGAGTATTGGGTGTTTCTAATTCATGATTTTAAGAGGTATAGTTAGCTGTACAGGGTAAATTTTGCCTTAATGTCGTCAAAAGCATGTTTTATGGGAAAAACATGTGCCCGCTATATTTTGCGGCCTGCAAATTTCAGCAGTAGGTATATTTTTTTATATTTCCAAATACACTCTACTTTTTGCAGCTTTTTAATGTCCCCCTCTTTTCTTCATTTTTGAATCAGTAAAGATATATTTTACATACAGTAGTAGACTAATACTCCTTTCTTGTGTTCTTATATTTTGTGAAAGAAAGTTTGAAGATGGCGGTTGGGTGCCATTTTGAAGAAAAAAAAAAGAGGGTATAGTAGCACATCTCTAAGAGGTCTTCTTAACCTTAATTCATCATTGGAATGGATTGTTAAAGTGACCCGGCCATTCGTAAACGTGACAAAACCAATAGTGACAATAGAAAACTTACAAACCTCCAGTATTTTATTTCTCACGTGATCCTTAACTGAAGAGGCGAAGGGCTAAGAGCTGTACTTTTCTATTTACAGGGTGTTTTAATTTCAAATAACAATATTTTCCATAAACCACCCTGTAACTGAGAAAATTATATACTCACACACTCTTAAGAACATTTTTTAACTTGGAATCAAACGACGTATAAAATACTTGAGTTTTATAGTTTTCAAGAAATAGAAAGTAGAAAATCGTTATTTACATTCTGTAATATTTACAAATTGCCGCCATTTTGAAATGATTAACTTTAATGGCGACCATATATTGGCGATGAATTAAAGTTGAAAAGATCTTTGAAAAGATGTGCGACACACAGTATCGATATATATATATATATATATATATATATATATATATATATATATATATATATATATATAGTATCGATGTGTAGTGAATATAACAATTTAATTAACATTAACCCAATATTTGGAGTTTTTATTATAGAAATGACTATCGCTCCACAATGAGCGACTTGCTTAAAAATGGTGCAATTGCAGGAATTCGTGTGATGTTCTTAATAAGGTGAATGCATAAACTGTCTGTGATAAATAATTCTTATCTTTTGGCCTGCCGAGATGTAACACAAAACCCTTACTTTTAAGAAATTTTTATTTTTTATTATATATTTTTCATTTTAGGTTTTTGGTCATAAATTCGTTTTATATATATAATAAATCAAAATGTATTTATATTTTTCAAGGTGAACGTTTTTTGTGTTAAGCAAAGAAATTATATACAAGCTATATACATAGATTATGTTCTGCATGTATCAAAATTCTACCTTTTCAGAATTTCATTTATTTCATAAGTGGAATAAGAAAAATAGATGGTCAAAACTGTGGCCTCTTGGGGTGTAAATTGTTTTTAGACTTTTAATGTCATTTATCACAAAAAAAGCTAAAATATATGCCTGTCTTTCTACAAAATAAAACGATGTACAAGGTGAAATGAGTATGATTTTATGGTGTGGTAGTACGGGAAAAGTAGAACAAAGGATACCAAACAAGTATGTGTCTATCTTATAAAGACATTTAATGCCAGCAAAAAGGTAATTGGACTTACAAGAGGCTATGACGTCATTTAAGCCGGAGTTTTCAAGCTGGCTGCAAACTGAAACTTCAGTCTTAGTCCAATAACGATTACTGTCATAAGCTAAATATGATTTAACGTGGGTGCATCAAAATAGGAACATCAAAATTTCAGGATGTTCTGTTTTATATTCATCATTTTTTTTTTATACACATAAACATTAAAATGTTTATATCTGCAGCAGATTTGTTCAACTCATCCCAAGAATATTTTATGATTTACTTAAAATATATAAGTCTTGGAATCAAGCGGCTTGCATAAGTCGCACTTCAAAGTATTTCAAACTTTTGGGAGTTTTAAATCAATCCTAAAATAATCTTGGATTGATTTGAACAAAGCGGCTTAAGTTTGCTATATAAATGACTACTTGACTTTGTATTAGTTGTAAGCGATTTTCAGTTATATGTTTGATTAATTTGGATCAACTTTCGTTCACTTGAGATCGGGTATAAGGAAACCAAATAGTTTTATGTCTTCTAGAAGTTTATCTTAATAGCGGAAAATAAGATTTTTTTGCGGAAATGCATAATTTTCATTTTTCACATTTTAGTATATATGACATCAGTTACATGAAAACTTTGCTTTGTTTGCAACTCCAAGCATTTTTCTAAACATAAAAATGCCAAAATATTTCTGAGGAAATTCTTTACACTTTAGAATACTTGAAATCAGTTACATAAATTTGAACATTTTTTTTAATATAAAAATGTAAAAATGTTTCTGTTTAAATTTGTTATTTCCATTTTCCGAGGAAATTTCTATACTTCTGAATACCTGAAATCAGTTACATGAAGATTTTGCTTTGTTTGCCATTCCAAACACTTTTCTGAACATAAAAATTCAAAAATGTTTTTGCGGAAATTCCTCATTATTTTGATTTCTATCTCGTTACCGTCAAATGGGGTAAAATTGACCCGATTTTCACTTGCTTTTTATATTATTCTCTTAATATTCCAGACAAATTTAATCTAAAAAATCATCCATTATGTTTTTATGATTCAACATGACTATAACATTCTGTTTTCTGATGATATTTAAGATCTTTGACATTGAAAGTGACCAAAGTTAGCTACAAAAAGGGTAACTTTGACCGATGTCTCAAAACTGATAGAATCATATATATTTTAAAGCTTGGGCCAATGGTAGAACATTAGGAAGTGTTTTGAATTAAATTGCCTGCAAAAACAAATCTCAGACGGCGCCATTCTGGGTTAGAAATAAAATTTTGGGCAGAAATAAGTTATAAAAAAATGTATTTGCTGAAAACAACCTTGAATTAACATAAAGCACTTAAATAAAATTATCAAGTTCTTGGACTCTATACTGGTTTCATTTTGAAACCATTTTCAGTTCCAAAATCTTATTTGTAATGTCTTCCTAGTTATAAAAGCCCCTTTTTTTGGCCACCTCCAAAATTTTAAGCCTTTCTCCATACAAAATACTAATAATCTTTCCAGGGATTGACTACCATTGAATAATACTACTACGAAGTCACCACTTTTCATATCCGTTGGATTTATTTTTGATCCTTTATCAAAGTTTTGGACAACAGGTTGGATCACTTCCTCTAGGTCAGAAAATGTCTCACTTACTTCATCCAATTCGAGATTAACTTCAGTTGAACAGCTGTCACAGGAACTTGAAGAAGGAACTCGCTGTTTTTTCTTTGCGTGCTTAGCAAGATTTAATTGTGAAGACACAGGCAATAAGCAAATAGGTGCAAGGTCACTAGCACTAATACTTTTTCCAGGAGGAACCTGTCATTTTTTCCTCTTCTTAGGTTTTTGAATTCCCAGATATTCTGCACATTTTGTATCGAGCTATTCCAAGAAAACCCCGCCCACCATGTCTTTATCTACTTCAGTCAAATTCTGTGGAAGGCAGTCAAGTAACATTTGCCTATATAGGAAATATTCCACACTTTCGAAACCCAAATATTAGGTTTGTGGTTTTGTTTTCCTTTTGGTATGGTCGAGAAATTGAAACCTGTATTTGACTCTTTCCATTTGGTTAAAATACCTCGCCAAATTTTTTTCATTGGCGAGAAAAGGCGACGTCCAAGGGCTGAGTGATGTGAGTGGTATTGGGCAGCAAACACACGAATCGTATATTATTCTTTTCAGAGAGGTTAAGAATCTTAGCGCTTATATGTGATGATAGATTGTCACCTAATCAGATAATAGGGTCATCTTCATGTTCTGGGAGAAAATGGAACTCAAACCAGCCCTCAAATGTAGCCCCGTCGAACAATCCACTTTCCGATCGGTTGTAGCGAGCTTTGTTAGGACCGTTTTCTCACCAAGTAGTCCAAAGGTGCTCCGCCTTGTACAGAACATAAGGAGCAAGGCATTTTCCTTCTGCGTTACCACTTAACATTACGCAACAGACGTTGCGCTTTTGCTGACGTTGCAAATCCTTTCTACATATTTCGCTCCCCTCTTGCATATCACTTGTTTGTTTCCTGGGTCGTCACTAAGGTTTGTTTCGTCATAGTTCCAGATCCTAGATCGAGGAGTGTCTCTTACTCCGACACATAAATTGTCCATAAAATCATTAATTTCTTTTGCTCCAACTTGTACTTGGACTCTCTTGATATTGGAGCTCATTTGTATAGAAAGATTTTGATGGCCAGGCAGATTATCCTTAAATATATAATAAAATATGCAAGTAAATATGTACACCTTTTTTTATCTAAGTAGGCTTTAACCTCATGCGAAAATCAATTGGAATTACAGGAAATCCGCCAGTTTTATAAGATGTTCAAAGGCTAATTTCTCGGCGTCTGAAAGCACACGCGAACGACCGACGTTCTTGGAATGTTTGCCTTTTAATTTATTTTTGATTGTGAATCTGGGAATTCGAACAGTTTTCGTTGCATCCCATTGGGTCATGCGACGAGACTTGATTTCCTCTAAACACTCTTCCAATTGCTCAGAAGTATAATTGACATAGGTCCTTGATCCAAGGCTGGATTTCGGGGCATGTTTATCTGAATTCTGGAACAAAGAAAAGCGTCTTAAATTTCTAACCAAAGTAAATAAAACGCAACACTGCTAATTAAATTTAACACAAAAAAATTGTCGAATTTTGTTAAATGCTGGGCCAAAGTTGCCTTAAAAGTTAAATTAGCAATTTAAAAAAAATTAGTAATAAATAATACTTAAATACACTATAAAACCCTAACGATTCATGTAATATTTAAAAAAATATATTTACCAAGTTCTTATAACTTCTCCAGGCGCGTCAAAAGTTTCCACGTTACAACCAGTGTCGGTCGACTTGAAAGACACAACACGTGTCGCGGAAATACGAACAGCCACAAGCGCCGTTACAGCGCAGTACTACGGTTGCCATCTAGCGGGCTGCCGCGTCGGGTACCGAATCATAATTGAATTTGGTCTTGTATTTAGGCATTCATATTTTTTACGTATTTGGGTCTTCAATGGTTCAGTGTTACCCCTCTTGAGGGTGTTAAGTTAACTCAGGTTTGTCGATAAAACCATCATTAAAGCAATAAACTATGGCTTCATAGAAGTAAAATACAATACAAATCGAGCTAGGTTAGATTAAACAAGGATTTTGTTAAAGAAAATCTATAGGTTAGGTGGATCTATCCCGTTGGGTATTAGGTTAACCCAAGTTCGTCGATAAAACCTTCTTTAAAGCCATAAATCATCATTTACGTTATAAAATCACATTAATTTTTTAAATTCCACATTCAGAAGGCTTTATCGAAGTAAAAATAAATGTGTTGTGAATGTACCACATTTCAGTGAAGAAAAAGGTTATAAATAAATAAATAGGTAAAATAAAAATTGAGAGCTTACGTAGAGAAATTTTTTAATTTACGGCATTCGAGAGTCTTTATAGAAGTTAAAAAAATATTTTGTGGAAATGATGTATTTCCGCAGGAACATTTTGATGTTCAGAAAAACGTGTAGAATGCAAAGCAAAACAAAATTTCTATGTAACAGGTTTTAGCTATTCTAAAGTCTGGAAAACGGAAATGAAATTTCGTCTTGAAATGGCGTATTTCTGCAAGATTATTTTTACATTTTTATGTTCACAAAAATGTTTAGAATGCAAAGTTTTTATGTAACTGGTTTCAGGTATTCTAAAGTGTGGAAAATGGAAATGATATACTTCCGCAGGAAAATTTTTATTTCCCGTTGTTAACCCTGCAGTAGTCGCGCGAAGATTATCTGAAAAATATAGTCGCGTCGGTGTGGGAGACCGGTATTTTTTTAAAACCTGATTCGATTATTTTCTAAACATTTTAATTGACAATTGTTTTATTATGAGGATAAAAAATATATATATACAACATATTATGAAGAAATCATATTTATTGATTCAGAATGTATAAAACATTATAAAAAAAAAACGAAAAAATACCACTATTTCCATTTCAGGAACTTAAAAACTATAACTAACCAAAAATTCTTAAAAACTGAAAAAATTAACAAACATTTTATCAAATATGTGCTAAAAGCATTTTAAAATCAATACAATATCTATTATTTACCTAAAAACTAACATACATTATTTTTACAGTCACTACAAACACCTAGTAAATGTTCAAGACACAAAAACGTACCGCATTGTCCACACTTATGTTTGCTTTTTCGATTTTTTTTTTTTGAATTACAAAAGCCACATCTTCCAGTTTGACCCATTTGTACAGGAGGTTTAGATGTTTCTTCCTGGTTTGTAAACATTCAACCTCAAACGAAGTGGTCGAGGAAGCTTTGAGATATTGGCTCTCTTCCGTAACTGAGGCATGACAAGTTCATGTGCCAAAGTTTGAAAAAATGTCTCCTTAGCAAATGGCTATTCCGATTGTTGGCAGTATGAATTATGTGAGAATCATCATTGAATAAAAAATGACCATAGGCCATCTACGAGTACCGCTAGCACAATCGTAATTAGCAACTAGTTTATCAACCATATCAACTCCACTTTTACTTTTATTATATTCTGTTATTATTACCGGTTTGAGCAAATCTCCAGTTTCTTCATCGATTTCGTCATTATGATGCATTGTAGACAACAGTATAACATTTTTCTTGGGTTTGGGAAAATATAATACTAACGTACATTCATGATGGAAGCCAAACATCCTTGTCCTAGATGGCTGTTTTTCGGGCCAACTGAATTTGATTGGTAATTCCCGTTTGTTTTTGCGAATGGTTCCTATTGCTGTCAATTTATGTGTATATAGTAACCTAAAAAGTGGAAGACTGAAGAACCAATTATCAACAGTAATGTTCCTATTGGTACCCTGTATATGTTGAGAGAGTCTCATGACAACATGTGGACTATTGGATAATTTGTGAGGACCATCAGGCTGGAGACCTCCATATTGCTTGTGTAAAACATTTTCGCATCACCCATCGTCAATACTTTCAAACCATATTTATTGGATTTCAGAGGGATATATTGGCGAAAATTACATTTGCCTCTGAAACCCAAAAGCATCTCATCAATAGTTACATATGCTGAATAATCGTCGACAGCTTTCTAGAAAGATTTCAAATATCTCGCGAATCGACGCTAACTTGTCAATTTTTCGGCGATCATCTCGACTTGCTTTATCGGCAAATCGGATTACTGTCATCAGAAACCGAAATCTTCGTAATGGCATCACTAAGCGGAACGTTTCAATTCCCGAACCGTCAGCTTTCCAAAAGTCCTCTAAGATACTCCAGATATAAGAGACCTAATAGTGCACATATTTTTTTCCATCTGGTACTTCCATGTTTGCCAACGAAACTTAAACTATTACTTACAAAAGCTGATGCTATACTGGAACTATCGAGTTCCATATATTCAGGAGAAGGTGATGGCTGGGCTATATTCTCTTGGCTTTGGTTTTCGTAGGTTGGTTCGTATTCACAAGGTGATGGCTGGCGTCATGGCCTTGGTCTTCGTAGGTTGGTTCAGCATCAAAAGAATCCAAACATTCACACTCAGTGTCACTAGGTACGGTTTTATGCAATTTAAATAAACGAACAACGTTACTAGTACAACGGTCAGATTTGTACTGAAGAAATTGCCCGAAAGGTGGAAGGCATTCCTGTGGCGGGGAGTGCGTACGTGACGCCCGACCTTTTTAATGGGGGAAAAATATTTCCGTCGGTCTCATAGACCGTACGCGACTACTGGAGGGTTAAGGAGTGCTTTTAGAAGGCAGTGAATTTTTTTTTCAAATAACCGATTTCAGGTGAACGAAAGTTCCCCCATTAATAGTAGCAGCAAAATTTTTTTACAGCGTCTTTTTACAATATGTATAGAAGGGTACTAGGATTTCAACTATAAAAAATGTGATGTTTCATGAAAAATAACATGTTTGTGTCACAGCTCTCTTGGTTTAAGTTCAATTGTTTTGTTTTATATAGAAACTTCTAGATTAAAAAAACTGTTTGTTTAGTTCTTTTTGGATAATCCTGTATAATTCCACCACAAATGCCTATGCCCCCAATTTTTAATAATTCCATCTAGAAAAAAACATATTTTTGTTGAGACAAGAGACGAAGTTTGCTCACCTCAAACACGGGATGAGAGCGCGCAATCACTAGCGTATACCGGGTGCCACAAGATATTCGCTCACTTTAATGACTTTTTTCTTTTGAATATTTGAAAATTAGTTGTTCAATATAGCAAAATTTCGCCTTTTTTACATTTCCGCCCATGCCATATCTTGTTTAAATTCGTTTTTTTTTGTTTTATTAATTTTTAAATAGGGCACCCTATATATTATTACGTCTTTAGATTCTCTTTTAAATTCTAAACACATTTTTATGTGTCCTATACCTAAGTTCAGCTATTTTCGAGAATGTGGTATCTCAAAATCGAACCCTTTATCCGTCAAACGATGGAACACGTTGACCTCTACTGTCCTATCTTAACCTTCTGAAATCAATCTACCTATTGTGTAGATGTAAACATTTGGATCGGAAGTAGCCACCATACGATAGATCTCCCTAGATAGGAACGTGCAAGCGGTTTTGTCCAAAGTTTAACCGTTCGGACGATACAAGGTTCTAAAAGAGCCAAAGTGCAATTTTCACGAAAATAGTTGCATTTAGATATAAAACATATATAAAATGTGCTTAGAATTTAAAACGGAATCTAAAAATGTTATAATATATAGGGTATCTCATTTAAAAATCAGTCACTATTTTGTGGCACCAGTATGCTATAATTTTTTTATTGTCCTAACAAAGCATTTGGTTTATCAGGGAATATATTATTTCCTTAAAAAAAAACATCAAACTGATTAGAAATAGCTTGTATATAATTTTCTATTTTGATTTTACCATTACTGATAAAGAAAATTAAATTTGGTAATAATCTGGTCATTTGGTATTTGCTTATACTTTTGTACTGAAATATTTTTTCTTGGTAAGCCATTTTTTGTTCATTAAAGTAGAATATTACTTAAGTTTGAATGCCAGACATATTAATTATTTTTTTAAAATTGTCTATAGAAATTCTTGCATTAAGGTATAGTTACGCGAAGAGTCTATTTTTAGATACATTGATAGCAGCTCTCATATTCAACAGGGTTCTGAATCACACAGAATGTTTGGGAGTTGGATTGCTTTGGAACTATACAATGTACACTTTGAACAAATGAAGAAATACTTGTATTTAACTATAATAATGTTAGAATATGTCTATTTACACAGTGTTCCTGTATTTAATATTTTTATTTAAATATATTATGATACATGTAAAATGTTTTTTCTTGTTCCCCTTTATCCAGATATTTGTAAATTATTCAAAAATAAGTATTCATAGAATGGAGCGGATGGTATGGAATATTACGACAGAGCGCTTTCGTTTCGTTTTGATTTTCGAGCGTTACAGAGACTATTAAATGATTAGTAATTCCGTGACTTTGGCGCTGGTATAATATGTATGTTATTTGGGCTAAGTATAACCAAAATTCGTTAAAGCACGGAGCACAATGAAAATTACGTACTTTGATGATACTTTTTTTGTACCACAAATCTACGTTAAACCTTTAAGGAGGTTTATTGTGTTCCGAGCGTAAAGGTTTCGTGAGACATTCAACTTAAGCGTGGAACACAATCGAAATGATGTACTGTATTTAGTTCGAACATCAAAATCACCCATTTTTGTACCACAAATGTACGTTAAAAATATACAGGAGTTTCATTGTGTTCCGAGCGTAAAGGTTTCGTGAGACCCTCGTTTAAACAAGGGTGACACATTTAGCTTAAGCGTGGAACACAATGGAATTGACGTAATTAATTTCGTCCATTTACGTCAATTTTTTTTTCGGTGATTTGTTAGATACTTTTTTTGAAAGGTAGGATATCAACCGTTATATTTAGTTCCAACGTCAAGAATTAACTGTACTTCCTTTTTTAAGTTTCATTTTTGTAAGTTAGTTTTTATGTTAAATAAATACGGAAGCTTCATTGTGTTCCGAACGTCAGCACTACGAATGTCTTGAGCCTTGTTTATAGATATATAAACAAAGGTCTGGAGGGATGACTATTTAGTTTCTTTTGTTTTATAATAAATAATAAAAATGCGAATTAGGTTATGTCAGGACTGGTTACGTTTACTATAAAGAAAGCGCGCCAACAAAATTCCGGTTCTATATTAATACTACCATGTTTTTTAATACAAATTCTGACGGAATTACTAATCATTTAAAGGCCTGATAAAAAACAAGGCGACGTTGCCCCTCCAAAGGTAAATAAATTTCAAACCAATCCGCCACTTGCGGTGATTTATTTACATAGATATTTTGATTGCCTTATTGTAAATACACTTTGCAAAACAATGCAACTTACGTCAAACCTTTACCGCAAACGTTATTTTTCTCTATGTATTTGCCGGTATTTTGTTACATATGTTTTGAAACATAGCTAATGGACGGTTATATCGAGGTCTAAAGCGCATTTCTGTTTGTACCACAATTGTGTACTTTCTTTTTTAAGTTTCGTTTTTGTTGCATAATTTTTACGTGAAACGTTTATTGGATTTGCATTGTGGCTTAACCACTTAACCAGATCTAACCAAAAAACCAGCATAAAAAAGTAAGTTTAAGATAAAAGATCGATTAAATCTCAAACAAATCCGTCAGTGACGCCATTTGCTGTGATTTGTTTAGATATGTCTTCATTGTTTTATTATAAATACACTTTTTTAAATTAACCTAAAGCCTAATCAAAAATGGAGTCTGCTCTTACAGTACGATTATATACAAGATTATAGGTTTTGATAGAAAAAAAACACGTCGGAACCCAACATCTTTTTACTCCAATGCCGCACCATGTAGCTAAGGGACCTCACAACAAAAATATACTCAACTTTTATAAAATTATTTAATCGCAATTTACATATTATCAAAAATTTATTGTAAACTTTGTTTATACTCCGATACCTTCAATGATTTTAAGGAACCATCGCAAGTGGCGCCACAAGCAGACACTGGTTTGAGATTTAATCGCCCTTGTGTTTCAAAATATAGCCAACGGCCACGATAGTCACTTTGTTTTTTATAGTTTATGTCTTGCTATAATTCGCCTATATTATGTTGAGCGAAATAAAGTTAAAATATTTTCGTATTAGCAGAGCTAAAAACACAACAACCAACATATTGTGACAAAAATTAGTGGCAATAAAAATGGTTACACCGCGCTTTAGGTTGTCTCAGGACAATAATTTTCTGAATATAGAAATTCAGGCTTTGTACTGCAATACAGAAGAGCTGATTGTTAATGTAAGTGCAAATACGTTTCTTTTTGCCTGTCGACCATATTATTTGAGACTAAGACTTCCTGGTGAAATTGTTGATGATAGCCAGAGCCAGATGAAGAATAAATGTGATAGCTTTTCTGGACTATTTATGTTTGTCTATTCTAAAAAATATCCTGGAGAGTATTTTCCAGAGCTTGATTTGATTTTAAAGTTTCTTGATCCCAGACTTGAAGGTACACTTAATAATGGATCTTTAATTGAGGAGCTCTTTCGGATGTTACCTGTAAAAGTTGTTAAAGCTGAGGATCCTTTAAATTCAGAAAATCTGGATTATGGTTTTGGGTTTGGATTTAGAGAATCTCAAGATTTTATAAAAATAAGCAAGGAGTTTAGGGACATATTTGAAGTTGATCCCTGCAAAATAGCCCTACAAGAGAGACGCAAACTGAGGATTATATGTGAACAAACGGAATTCAGTACTAATCATTATGATGTAGCCAGTATGAAAGATATTTTCGGACTTATATTGCATAAATCTCAATTTCTAAATTGGAAGCAGTCAACAAATATATCTTTTAGTGATGAAGAACTAGACTTTCTTAAGGAACTTCCATATACACAATATGAGTTATCAGCTGATCGAATAAAGTATTGCTATAACTCACTTCTTGATATTTTATTTGCATATTGTTTTGACCAGAGAACAAGAGATTTCGAAGGCAGTGCTGAAAGTAGCTGGACTATAAGTAAACTAGCATCTACTTTATGCTGGTTTGATGGTTTTGCTACCCCAAAGGATGCTATGATATCTGCTTTTCGAAGAAGCTTGATATATCCGTTTTACAGACATTTTGAATTAACAAAAGTCGTGTTTGAAGATTTGAAAATATTAATTAGTTTAAAATTGGAATATATTATTAAAGTGTTGATCGAAATATTTTATATTTTCTATTATGGTGGGTGGGGCAGATATATTTTGAACAATCTGTTTATTGATGATTGTATTATTTACATGATGAAATGTGATAATGGCTTATGGCAATCCACTGTGAGTGAAGTAATGAATATAGAAATTACAAGAGAGGACTTAGGAATTAGTTCCAGCAGAGGCACTCACTTGCTTGTTCAACTTGAAGTGTTAAGCCTTAGTGATAGCACCTCTGATAATGAGTCTAACAGTGGTTCATCATCTAGAGACAATTCAGACAACTCATCAATTTCAGTATATTTCAGTGATTCTGAGACAGATTCTGATTATTCTACAGAAAAAAACATGAGGTAGTGACTTTTACCTAATTTGTAGTCTAATTTTCTTGTGTTCATCTAAATGTACTATCCCTAACCAGTGTCTACTGCAAGTATGTAATATGATATCAGCAGTGGCAAAATTTTATTTGCCAGGTTTATCATTGATTTTCTCTGTTAATTTATTGTGAATGTATTAAACGCTATTACCTCTTTTTATCAACTTTCAAGTATTTTTTGATGTTTCTGTTAGTTAATTAAGGAAATGTTTGTAAAAAAATGTTGATTTTATTGAGAGCTTTATGCTTAATTTTAGTGTTATGTTGAGAGTTATGTCTTTAAAATAAAATAGTTTATATTTGATCTTGAATTTGGGTAGATTTCAGAATTTATTGTTAGGTATGCAGTTGGCATAGTTCCAAGGTTCATTTAATTTTATTAATTCATACATTGTAAAGCTAACTACTCTAAATAATGTTGTAGACAACCAATTCAAGTTAATTTTGAAATGTGCCCGTCGTATGCTTCCAGCATTTTTATATGTATCATATTCCTTGAATATAATGACTGATGTTTCATAATTAAAAAAAAAAAAAAAGAAATGTCTAAAAAAATATCTCTAAGTATGAGAATGTTTTGTATTACTGTTAAGTATTATGTTTATGATTCTGTAATTTCAGTATTGTGACAATTTAAAACTAATTGTTCTGCATTGTTGGTTTTTTTAATAAAAATGATAATTTATGTATATATATATTTTATTTATTAGTGAAATTAGAGCATTAAGGTTACTGGATATTCTATTTTGTTGGGAGTTATTTTAATTATAAGATATTTTTTGATATAAAATATCCGGAATGATCTAGATGTTTTTAATTTTTAGAACTACAATGAGTTTTTCACAATTTATTATTTATTTCTGACCACCAAAACTCCGCCCTAAACAGTAAAGGAATCAGTAGTATGGCCTAATTTTTACAATTTTACACTAATTTAGTTCTTAACCTAGTTTGTGTGCTATTCTTAAAAGATTGAGATTTACATTGGGTCAGATATAAAATTATTTTAAATACTGTTTTAAGTTATGACATGGTAGATATAAATCTAATCTCTTAAAAATATAAAGAGGAGAGATATATATATATATATATATATATATATATATATATATATATATATATATATATATATATATATATATATATATATATATATATATATATATATATATATATATATATATATATATATATATATATATATATATATATATATATATATATATATATATATATATATATATATATATATATATATATATATATATATATATATATATATATATATATATATATATATATATATATATATATATATATATATATATATATATATATATATATATATATATATATATATATATATATATATATATATATATATATATATATATATATATATATATATATATATATATATATATATATATATATATATATATATATATATATATATATATATATATATATATATATATATATATATATATATATATAGAAAATGGATTCTTTGGGATGACCGCTAAAGCAATGGAATTTGGCTAACCATAGACACGTGTTTCTGACTTAAAATCTTCATCAGTACAGTCAACCCAAAGAATTCATTTTCTGCTATACACTAGTTCTAACCGCGTTATATATTTTCTACTTATATATATATATATATATATATATATATATATATATATATATATATATATATATATATATATATATATATATTAAATTCTATATAAATATTTGTCCCAGTTTAAACATAAATTAAAACACAGTAACTGATAATATAAAAGAACATAATAAAAGTATTTTTATGCATCCAGTAAACTCTGAGGAAATTGAAAAAATAATTTTAAATCTAAAAAATAAAAAATCAGTTCGAGTACTGAAATATGTCTCATCTATAATCTCATCTCCTTTAGTACATATAGCTAATTTAATGTTAACAACCGGTTCATTTCCCGAAGATCTAAAGATCACAATAATGAAGCCAATTCATAAAAAAGGTGATAAAAACCAAATAAAAAACTACAGACCTATAGCTCTCTTAAACAACATTAGTAAAATCTTTGAAAAATTAATAAATGAAAGAATAATTACATATTTTGTAAAAGAAACTTTACTCTCTGAATTTCAAAATGGTTTTAGACCTAAAGAATCTTCTGTTAGGGCGATATTTCAGGGACTCAGTCAAGTTCTGGAATCTTTAAACTCTGGTAGAACTACATTGGCTACGTATTTGGATTTATCAAAAGCCTTTGACAGTGTAGACTACCAGGTTCTTCTTTTGAAACTGGAAAAATATGGGATTAGAGGTATCACAAATGAGTGAATAAAATCATATCTATTTAATCGTAAACAGTAAGTTATAGCTTAAGAAAAAAGAGGATATCATACATCCAATATCGAAATTGTAAAGAGGGGGGTCCCACAGGGTTCAATCCTGGGGCCGCTCCTTAACATAATCTATACAAATGAACTACCCCTGATTTCTTCAAATGCAGTGCAGTTTGCAGATGACACATCTGTAGTTCTTTCATTAGAGGATGAAAAACCAGCGTCTATCGAAATTTTTAATACTCTTAGTAACTTGGAAGATTGGTTCACATCTAATAACTTGTTATTAAACATCGATAAGACCAAACTTATCAAGTTCAACTATCAAACTGTTCCAAATCAGAGTACCTACATAAACAGTAATCGTACTATACAAACCGTAACCTCGGCTACCTTCTTGGAAATCGAAGTAGATCATAGGCTGAACTGGCGTCATCACACTGATAGCCTTGCAAATAAAATGGCTAGTTATTGCTATGCCCTGAGAGTTATTGCATCTAACAGCAATTTTGGCATATCATGCATATGTACATTTACGAATGAGGTATGGCATTGTCTTTTGGGCGAGGGGCGCATAGGCTGACAGAATTTTTATCCTGCAAAAGAGATGTATACGAAGCATCTTTGATCTCAAGAGTTTTGAGTCTGATAGGGTCAAATTTATTGAAAACAAAATTCTTACAACAAAATAAAAAACTCTTTGAAGATTCAGAAAGAAATCATTCACATAATACTAGACATAAAGACAATCTAAAATCTGCAAAATGTAACTTACATATATTCAGAAAAATGTAAAATATACAATAATAAAAATATATAACAAACTGCCAAATAACATTAAAAATTTTCATACTAATAAACTTAAAAAATATCTCAAAAATTTTCTCACGAAGAGGGCTTACTATACTCTGGATGAATACTTCTGTGATAACTTTGATTAAATTTGCTGTGATAAACTCGATTCGCCCGAGGAACTTCATTTTAAACTCAAAAAAATAAATTTTAAAATATTTTAAACTGTTTTAAGTCTAATGTATGTAATTTTAAACTGTATGTGTAATATGTCAATCTGTATTTTTCTTTTTTCATTTTATTTTAAGTTTTAAACTGACACGTCCAACATCCCCTGGGAATATAATTGCATTTTATATTTAGTAATGTTTTAAATGTAATTAGTTTTAAGTCGAAATTTGTAAACTGGGACAAATATATCCATTTCATTTCATTCATTTCAGTTCATTTCATTCATTTCACTCATTTCAATATATATATATATATATATATATATATATATATATATATATATATATATATATATATATATATATATATTTCTCAAATTATTATTGGTGGCATTGTTTTGCTTGCTTTATTTCTACATTCCTTTTTAGTATAACTTTTAGAATAAATCCAAATGAGTATATTTGCTTGTCTAAACACTATTATTATAAGTAATATTGCTCTTCTTTGGTAGATTTGTTTCATGGGTGTTAATAAATTAGAGTCTTTATTGAACTCGGTATATGTCATTTAATAATTATTTGGGCACAATTTCCTCAACAAGGAAGTAAGTACCGTATATGTGGTAGAATGAAACAGTTGCAAATTATCTTTCTTGATTTGTCATTAAGTTGTTCTGTACATTTTTTTATAGCACTCACCATTACACAATTTTTTAATAACTGTATATGCGCATACCAACTTAGGTTAGTCGATAGTACTAAACCAAAATACGTGTACTCAGCGACTTCTCACTCTGTTTGGGAACACTCGAAAGGATTCGTGAGGAGATAGATTAGATAAACATGAACGTGGAATTATTTAGACGCGTTAAGCTCAATTTCTACTCCAATTTGCAGGAATGCATAGAAGATGAGGGTCATCTTAAAAAAGTGATCTTTGCAAACTAGTAGTGTTTCAACGAATTTCTAGAATTGTATTTTAAGTAACAATAAGTCTCAAATATATATATATATATATATATATATATATATATATATATATATATATATATATATATATATATATATATATATATATATATATATATATATATATATATATATATATATATATATATATTCATTTTAGATGCTCACGACCGTACTAGGATAAATAAGGAATCTAATATCGGGTATGCGGTCTGTAGGTCAAATAAATAACTAATTTACTTCTGACATCCTCTATATTTCGTCATTTATTTATGACTTCATCAGGAGGAAACGCTAAAATGCACCACAGATTAAAATGATATCAAACTAAAAAAAAACAGTTAAGACTTACAAGTGAAGTTACAAAAACATGGCTGTATGCATTTCAACACACAGTAGAACGTTAAATTAAGACGAATACAACCACATGAATATTAAAGTGTTGATAACAGGTAGAACTTAACAACTAGCAAGACATTTATATATACATTTATTTATTTATTTTTTTTTTGAATAATAAGAATTATTTTATTTTTTTTGTGGTAAAAAAAACATTGATAAACAGTTTTACGTACATATTGAAGTTCGTGGAATATTTATATTATGGTATTTAAGTTATTTGTTTTTTGTTGAACAAGGCAAAGAATTCATTTGTTCAACAGATTGCAATAAATGGTGCTCAGCTGTTGGATGTCAGATCTAGAATTAACTGAATTATTTTCGTTGTTAATATGTACCATTTCCAGAAATAGCCTTTTCTGTAATTATTTTCTTATTCCAGAATTTGTATGTTTTCGTAATCAAAATTGTGATCCTCTTTCTGAAAATGATTAACCAAAGCACATGAGTTTTTCCCAATACGGCAGTCGCTTTTGTGTTGTGTCGAACGATTTTTAATATATTGGGAAGTTTGTCCTATGTAACACTGATTGCATTGTTTACAAGGAATTTTATATACAACATTATTATTTAATGGGATCGGAGTTTTATCTTTAATTTTAGTGAACATTTTGCCAACCGTGACTGTATTATATTTAGCTCTTTTTAAATTATCTCTTTTAAGGTGGTTAGTAATATTATCTGTAAGACCTTGAATGTATGGCAATTTCTTATATTTGAAATGTGCAATAACTTGGTCTTCTGTCGGACCATCAAAAAACCCAGAATGATAAATTAATTTGTTTAGTATTTTTTTTGGAAAACCATTATTTAGAAATAGTGTATATACTTTCTTTAAATTTTCCTTCAAAAACCCTTCGTCCGAAATATGAGTGACACGATTTTTTAGAGCAATAATTGGTTGAATTTTTGGCTCATTGGATGGTTCGAAAAATAATTAATATATCGTCCAGAGGACGTCGGTTTTTGGTACCAACTTAAAATAACTTTGTTAGTATCAGTCCTAATTAGTAAGGTATCTAAAAAGGGGATGCTGTTGTTAACTTCTGTTTCCATAGTAAACTGCAAATGTTCATTCACAGAGTTAAAAGTAACTAAAGTAGTTTTTATCTCACTCGAAGGGACAGAAGTCACTATGTCGTCCACAAATTTATACAAAAACGGAACATTAAAAGGTAATTTTTCTACGATTATGTCTAATATATGATCCATTACTATTTGAGCCAAGATTGGACTAATAGGTGAACCCATGGGGGTACCAAATGTTTGTTGGTAGAAATGGTTGTTGAAAGAAAAATAACAGTTATTGCATACAAACGATAATAATTTGAAGAAACTATGGTAACTTAACGTTGTGAACGGCTCCATTATGTGCCATTGTGAACGCAGCAATTCAAGAATAAGATTGAAAGGGATATTAGTAAATAATGACACCACATCCATTGACACCAATCTTCGGGTAATCTCCGATCTTCGATAGAATTTACAAAAACAAATGTGTTAGGTATATTGTAGTTAGTCCTATCGGCTAAGGATTCTGTTAAAATTTTCGTTAGAAATTTGGATAAGTGGTAAGTAGCAGAACCTACACAAGATATTATTGGCCGGAGTGGAATATTGGGCTTATGAATTTTTGGTAGACAGTATAATTTTGATAAAACGGAATTATAATTCGTTGCTTTCAAAATAGGGAGAGAATGTTTATCGACAACAAGAAATGGTTTAATAATATATCGAACGTAAATATACCAAATGACATTGCAGATATGTTATCCTTAGGTCCTAAATTCGCAATTTCTCCTACCAATAGTGAATGAACATTTGTAGTTTACTATGGAAACAGAAGTTAACAACAGCATCCCCTTTTTAGATACCTTACTAATTAGGACTGATACTAACAAAGTTATTTTAAGTTGGTACCAAAAACCGACGTCTTCTGGACGATATATTAATTATTTTTCGAACCATCCAATGAGCCAAAATTCAACACAATTATTGCTCTAAAAAATCGTGTCAGTCATATTTCGAACGAAAGGTTTTTGAAGGAAAATTTAAAGAAAGTATATACACTATTTCTAAATAATGGTTTTCGAAAAAAAATACTAAACAAATTAATTTATCATTCTGGGTTTTTTGATGGTCCGACAGAAGACCAAGTTATTGCACATTTCAGATATAAGAAATTGCCATACATTCAAGGTCTTACAGATAATATAACTAACCACCTTAAAAGAGATAATTTAAAAATAGCTAAATATAATACAGTCACGGTTGGCAAAATGTTCACTAAAATTAAAGATAAAACTTCGATCCCATTAAATAATAATGTTGTATATAAAATTCCTTGTAAAAAATGCAATCAGTGTTACATAGGACAAACTTCCCAATATATTAAAAATCGTTCGACACAACACAAAAGCGACTGCCGTATTGGGAAAAACTCATGTGCTTTGGTTAATCATTTTCAGAAAGAGGAACACAATTTTGATTATGAAAACATACAAATTCTGGAATATGAAAATAATTACAGAAAAAGGCTATTTCTGGAAATGGTACATATTAACAATACGAATAATAACGAAAATAATTCAGTTAATTCTAGATCTGACATCCAACAGCTGAGCACCATTTATTGCAATCTGTTGAACAAATGAATTCTTTGCCTTGTTCAACAAAAAACAAATAACTTAAATACCATAATATAAATATTCCACGAACTTCAATATGTACGTAAAACTGTTTATCAATGTTTCTTTTACCACAAAAAAAAAATAAAATAGTTCTTATTAATCAAAAAAATAAATAAATAAATGTATATATAAATGTCTTGCTAGTTGTTGAGTTCTACCTGTTATCAACACTTTAATATACATGTGGTTGTATTCGTCCTAATTTAACGTTCTACTGTGTGTTGAAATTGCATATAGCCATGTTTTTGTAACTTCAGTTGTAAGTCTTAACTGTTTTTTTTTTAGTTTGATATCATTTTAATCTGTGGTGTATTTTAGCGTTTCGTCCTGATGAAGTCATAAATGAATGACGAAATATAGAGGATGTCAGAAGTAAATTAGTTATTTATTTGACCTACAGACCGCATACCCGATATTAGATTCCTTATTTATATATATATATATATATATATATATATATATATATATATATATATATATATATTGTAGGTAACGGCCGTATACCACCAATAATATAAAGAAATAATGGGGATTTGTTCAAAAAGTCTATATTACATTTATTTTCTAATAAACCAAGCTTTCGAAATAAATCATTTCTTCTTCAAAGCTCTATAAATAACATAATTTTCAGAAATTTTAGAACTTTTTTTTTACAACTAAAAGGCAGTGACGTAGGTAGACATAGCTTCTGGGGGGGCTTTTGAGACGACCAAAAAAAAGTCTAAGTTTTGTTTTCTACCTAAGTGTTAAATAATATAGTATACCAAAAAAACGCTCATTACTTTATTTTAGCTATAAGTAAAGCTAGCCCTGGGTTTTTTTTTACCCGCCAATCCCGAAAAAAATGTCCTAGGGAGAGTTTAACCCCCAAACCCCCCTCATATACGTCACCGTTAAATGTACTTACACTAATTAAAATGTAACGGCAATTTTGAAAGAATTGTTGAGGTATAAGGTATAAAATAAGGTAGATTTTTACTACTAAAGTTTTGACATTATGTGACAAGAAATAACAATTTAAAACCAATTTTTTTTCTATGAAATAATTGCAGAGAAATAGGTTAAACATGTCAAATGCATAGTATAAAAAGGGCGTATGTTCAAACATTTTTAAAACTAGTTTATACAGTATATGGAGCAAAATATTGGAGGTGATTTGAAAAAGAAATATTTGCGACTTTAGAGCAATTAAAAATATAAGAATAAATGGAATTTAAGTTTCAATATCGTTTTTTTTATTCTTTGTGAACTTTTCTTTATGTATTTCAGTGATTTCTAAAAAAATCCGTTTGCTAGTGTTATGTTCGGTGTGTAAAATTTTTGTTTCGATAACATTACATGTGTGTCTATAATATGTTCTGAAAAAGTTAATTAAGTCATGGGTAATGCAATTCTTTTATTAATGTTTACAAAATCGGCCAAAAAAAAGACTTATTCAATTTACTTCATGGCATAGGTAGAAACTGATAAAATATTGGTACGAATTCAATATGGTGGAAAAACATGGCCCTCAGTAAAAATATTTGAAAATATAGTGTATATATTGTTTGAGCAATAATTGTCTAACAGGTAAACCAATTTATAAGACAATAACAGTTAAGTAATGTAAAGTGTTTTACATAGGAACAGAAAGAATACAAGAAAAAGAATATAAAATAAAGAAAAATAATATAGGAAAATAAACTATAGACTAATAAACTAATGTTAAATGTTAATAGCACTACCTAATCAATAGTTAATTTGTAAAAGCAGTCTTTAATTTAGGCCGTACCAGAAAATACACAGGGAAAATTCTCTTTTTAAAAAAGTAAATAATTTTGCAAAATGTAGTTTATTATTTCCTAGGCACATAGCAAAATAGGTAAGTATCCTTATTATCGTTGCTTGACTAACATACAAATAACGCCATTAACAGCAGTCCGCAGATATTCTAATATATTTATTACAGACGGTGGCTTGGCCAGCCGATTCCATCATCTCACATTCTAGACTTCATCTACTAATCCACGCGGTACGTAGTACGTTCGCATACATCACTATGCTTTAACCTCGGCTATAACGTTCGTCGTAGCTTATATCACCCACCACGATGTGGCCGTATCCCCGGAATTTTTCCCAATTGACTACTACCATTTTACAGGTATTAATTGTAATTATTATAAAATGATACTACTTATTTTTAAATTAATTTGTTAGTTCTTTACGTTAGTCATGACTAATGATGGTTATATTAGTAATTTTCACTCCGTGTTACATGGTCAAATGTAGTGACGAAGTGAAGTGAATATTTTAAAATATCATTTGCAATTTGTTTTAAAAGTTGGCCGGCCGCATCGTGGTTCTTGCTGGACAATATTCTTTCTTGGTTGTGTATATAGCTTTCTCTTTGGCATCTATTTTATTTTCCTCTTGAGGCAAGATACATTAAAATATCAAAAAATTAAATTGACGGACTAGAGCGTTTTACTAACATTTTCTTATTTATTAAATTTATACTCTAGCCTAGATCAGCTATATATATATATATATATATATATATATATATATATATATATATATATATATATATATATATATATATATATATATATATATATATATACATATATATATATATATATATATATATATATATATATATATATATATATAGTTGTTGCTTTCCCGGTTCATAATTTTTGTTGTTCGTTGTTCGGGAAACCTGTGCATTAATAGCTTTCTCTATGGTGCGATTTGTGTTGCCATTTTTCTTTAAAGCAAAATTTTAATTAAAAAAGAAAAATGGCTACACAAATCGCACCATAGAGAAATGCATAATAATGCACAGGTTTCCCGAACAACGAACAACAAAAATTATGAACCGGGAAAGCAACAAGTAGTCTTACCATACGTAAAAGGCACAACAGACAGAATCGGAAGAATTCTTAGGAAACACAATATACACACAATACACAAGCCACAAACAACTATAGATAAACTACTTGGAAACCCAAAAGATAAAATCAAACTGGAAAACCACGGAGTATACAGTATTCCGTGCTAGGACTGTGAAAAGTTGTACGTGGGGCAAACTAACAGGCGAATATCAGCAAGAGAGGAAGAGCATAAACTCAACATCAGAAATAAACAAACAACCTCAGCTTTATTCCTACATCATCAGGAAACCGACCATAAAATAAATTTCGATGGGTGTAGGCAGATTGCCAATATAGAACATTATAAAACCAGCAGATTGCCAATATAGAACATTATATATATATATATATATATATATATATATATATATATATATATATATATATATATATATATATATATATATACAGGGTGCCTCCGGTTAAGTCGGCACCATAAAACCAGAATAATCCGAGAAGCCATAGAAATCGAAAAACAAGGTGATTTGAATAAAAGAAGGAGGGGAATTATTAAAACTACCAACAGTATGGAAGACAATAATCGACAAATCTAAAATCGCAAAAACTCAAGTGCAATTAGCCCAACAACAACAGCAGTATCCGGAAAACATAAATAACGACCAACGCCTGCGCAGATATAACCTTCGGCACCGAGTGGGGGTATAAAAGGAAGCGTCGCAGTACACCCGGAACGAAAACACACACACACATATATATATATATACATATATATATATATATATATATGTATATATATATATATGTGTGTGTACTTAAGTTCTCTATATATGGGAAACTTTTTTTATTAGTAGTTTTCCGGAAAAAAGTTACTCTTTATAAAAAGTTCTGTTTTCTGCCAAAATAATATTAAAATATTGAAACTTGAGATTGCATATACAGGGTGGTCAAAAATTGCTCACTGTGACAGTTTTAAGTAATATTGTTTTTATTTGTTCACGCATATTGAAAAATGTGATATGTTAGAAACATGCACCTTACTGTAGGAAAAATAGTCGTTATAACAAAAAATCGAAATTGACTCAGGAGAAAAGTACCTTTAATTTTTATTTTATAACAAAATGTAATACAAAATCTTACTTAGAATAAAAAAACATGTCTAGCACTAGATTCGTTGCTTCCTATCTGAAATTACTTCTTAAGGAATGTAAAACTTTGGCTTCTTACTGGCAAGTCCATTTTCTTACTTTTGTTCCTACCTACATACCAGCAAAATTTCCTTATTTATCGATTGTTGATAATGGCATTGTCACTGCCATTGTCACCCACAGTATTGTATTACTTTATGGAAACATCAGTTTGAATATTATAGTAAATAAAATGCCGCTAAAATTAAGCAAAGAAGATAAAAGTGAAATAATTTTAATTGTCGGAGAAAATTATAAAACGTTTCGAGAAGTTGCAGACATTTTTAACACCAGACACCCCGATTAAATTATACATTTCACAATAGTGGGGAATATTCTAACTAAAAACAAGACTTTTGGAAATGTAGAAAATAACTTCACTAACTTTAATTCTAATAAACATTACACGTAAATAACTTAATTAACAATAAAAACTTCACTGTTCCGTCACTGCACATTTGCCTCAACATATCCATCATCTCTTTCCATACAGGTAACCGTTCTTACAGAAAATTCTCTTCTCCAAAAGAAATATTCAAGAAGGTTCAAGTCCGGAGATCTAGCTGGCCAGAAAATATCAGAATACCTGTCGATTACTCGTCCATTAAAGATAAAATTTAAGTATTGTCTTACATCCCTTGCTCCGTGGCATGGTGCGCCATCCTGCTGGTGCCATATTTGGAACCTCTCACTTATAGGTAGTTCATGAATAAAATCGTACAGGTAAGTATTTAGAAAATCCAAGTAGCGTTGACTATTTAAATTATGTCGAAAAAAAACTGGTCCAATTACTCTATCTTTATAAAAACAAAATTAGGATTAACGCCACTCCACCAACGACAGTTTTGGGAACTTACAGTCCCATTGGAAGTAAATGTTGCTTCATCGGTAAAAATAATGCGCTTGCCATAAAAGGATCATCTTCTAGCTCCTCTTGCATCAGACAGCAAAACTCGAACCGTCGCTCAAAGTCTCCTGGTCTCAAGGTATGTATAAATTTTGGTTTGTAAGGTCGAAAACTGTTTTCTTTCAATATTTTTGAAACTGTATCTTTACCTACGTTATTTGGCAATGTTGCTGACCTTTTGCGTAGGGACTTTTTAAGGTCTTCTATCACAGAGAGCATTACTTGATTTGTGGTTTCGTCATTCGCAACCCTTGACCTCAGTTTCTTGTTAAAGTTATTTTCTACATTTCCAAAAGTCTTGAATTTAGTTAGAATATTCCCCACTGTTGTGAAATGTATAATTTTATCGGGGTGTCTGTTGTTAAAAATGTCTGCAGCTTCTCGAAATGTTTTATAATTTTCTCCCACAATTAAAATTATTTCAATTTTATCTCCTTTGCTTAATTTCAGCGGCATTTCTTTTTACTATAATATTCGAACTGATGTTTCAATAAAGTAATACAATATTGTAGTTGACAATGCCATTATCAACAATCGATAAATAAGGAAATTTTGCTGGTATGTAGGTAGGAACAAAAGTAAGAAACTGGACTTGCCAGTAAGAAGCCAAAGTTTTACATTCCTTAAGAAGTGATTTCAGATAGGCAGCAACGAATCTAGTGCTAGATATGTTTTTTTATTCTAAGTAAGATTTTGTATTACATTTTGCTATAAAATAAAATTATAAAAAAGTTTGTTAATATATTTTATTACAAATGGTATCATGTTAGTTGCGGCATAAGTGAGAAAAACAGTGTTTCCTAGCCAAGTTTTTAATCGTAATTTTCACGTAAAAATATGTAAATTACACATGATGTTTGACCGGTCTGGAGGGAGGGAGGGGGGTAATTACCTTATTACCTCACCGTAAAACCGCCCTTGATTGGCCTTGAGAGTACGAGCCGTCACTGGCCTCTAGGCAAGTGACGGGAACTGGAACCTCATAAGAAGGGCTTGGTGATTGCAACTGCGAGCCGGATAAACACCATCAGTTCTAAAAGCTAGAAAAAATCTTCCCTGGAAGCTTGCAATGGAAGAAATATATTCATTACAGGAAGGGTTCCAAATTGTGGACGCATACTAGAGCCTAGGGCGCACATATGATTGGTTTAGCTCCTTAAGTGCTTGAATAATTTCAAAAAGTTTACAAGTTCGAATAACAAATCCCAGCATACGAATGGCTGACTCTCTTGTTTTGTTGATGTGATCATTAAATGAAAGCTTGGTGTAAGGTTATTTATTACATTTTTCTTTGGTTTAAACTATCTTTCCAAATTTTCTTTCAATTCTCACTTATTACTCTCCTCGTAAAGGGAAAGTACTTATTGTATTCGTGAAAAAATCACTCTCCGATATTTTTTCAGAATTTCACGTTTCAGGGTCCCTAGATGCCGAAAAACATCTTTTCTCTACTCGATTGGTCTGTCTGTCTGTCTGTTCGTGGTATAGCTAAAAAATTACTTATCTAATAATTGACTTAATGGTCAAATGGTAACATTTTGGGAAAAATCCAATATGACAGAACAAAATGGCGGATAAGTAAAATGTTAAAAAAATTAACACTTAAAAACCTATTAACCCGATTTATTTAAAATTTTATCGCAAAAAGTGACACATTTTAATATTTATATAATGTGTATCAAGTTATTATCAAATAACTATATGCACTTATAAACTGTGTTATATGTGTGTGGTGGAGACCGTTATGGGGAAAGTCCCGGGAAAAGCCAATTTACCAATTTTTTCCATTGTGCGTCCTCTTGTCTCGTCGAGAATGCCCTTATCTCGATCGAGATAGACCATCTCTCGTCTTCAACGACGGACATATGGGGAGAGCGCCCCCCAATATTTTATTCTGTTGGCAAAATCTTATTTTCTGTTAGAATTATTTCATTTTTCAATAGATTGTAAAAAGATTTAAATTAAAATAAATTGTGTTAATTGTGATAAAAGCTGCAAATGACTTTTTATTTTAGTGGTCGGTGATCTTGGTGGCTATGCAAAATTGCGGATCTTTTTTTTTGAAGTTCTCAGTTGGGTTTTTCTTATTTACTCCCCCCTCCTCAATATTTTCCCTTCGGTGCGTCCCTACTCGTCTTGTCTCATTTTTTCGTGATTTCTTTTGAATAACTGAGCTTAGTAAAATTAGAGTTTTCTGAAATTTTTACTCAAAAAAATAACGCCAAGTAAAAACAAAAAGTTAGCCACGTGATTTAACTTAACTACCAAATTTAACATCTTTTTCAAAAAAAAATGGTACTTTTTGAACATTTTAAACGATGGAAAACGAAAATTTTTCTTTTTTTTTATTTTATACCAAATTTCGACTGTAACGTTTGACTTCAAATGTTTCTCTTTTTTATTTTCATCTAGGTAACCGAATATAAGTAACCATGGCTGAAACTATTAAGCTACTTTATAATTTAGGCTCTATTTCGTTATTTCAATTTCAACAAAAACATTATATTTATTTTTAAAAAGAGAAATATAGGAATAAAAAAAATCGGTAAATTTTTTATTTACCCGGAACTTCCCCGTTATGAATCTTTCTTTTATTAGGATTAGTGAAGTCTGACCTAATGTAGTATCGCACATATCATTTAGTAACACATACCTATATGTACTGTCTTTTCAAATATTTTTATTGGACGCCATTTTGTTTCATCATATTGAATTCGTACCAATAATTTACCAGTTTCTACCAATGCCACACTTGATTTTTGGGCATAGGTAATTTAAAATAAATAAGCACGTTTCTCACTGATTGTTTTACAACGTTTTTTAGACCGTCGTTTTGGTCCGTAATGTTGAATCCGTACCAAAACCTGTTTACTCCTATATCAGATCTAATTTTTGTTGAAAATTTGAGTCAACTGAGTAAAAAAAAAATAACGCTGTTTTTTTTTAAAGTTTAGTCTGGCTGTTATTGTGAATTCGTACCAGAATTTTACCAGTTTATCTCCGTATCACACTTAATTATTGCACAAAACTTAAAATCAATCTAATTACTAGTTTTTTCAGGAGGATTTTTTAAATACTTTAGTAGGCCCCCATTTTGTTTTGCCACCCCATTCGTACTAAAATGTTACCAGTTCGTTCTTATGTAACACTTGATTTTTGTGAAAAACTTTTTTTAACATTTTACTAAGCTGCAATTTTGTTCCGCCATATTGAATTTTTACCCAAATGTTACCAGGTCATCCCCATGTGACACTTAATTTTTGACCATAATTTGAAGTAAATTGGGCAAGTAGTTTTTTAGGTATGCCGCGAACTGACAGACAGACCGACGGAATTGAAAAAACATGTTTTTTTGGCATCTAGGAACCCTAAAACGTGGAGATCTGAAAAAAAAACCTGAGAGGGTGAGTTTTTCACGATTACAAACATCTTGTTGGGCTGCCATTTTGTTGCGCCATCTTGAATTCGTACCTTAATTTTACCGCTTCATCTCTATAGCACGCTTAATTCTGGCACAAATTTTCAAATCATTCTAATAAGTATTTTTTTCATTTCACTATACCGCCATTTTCTTTCTCCATATCGGATTCTTACTAAATTTTTACCATGATATCTACATATAAACCTTAATTTTTGAACAAAAAGTCAATTGTAGTAATGTCTATTTCAAGTGACTGACTTTACTTTAATAACAATTAGACAAAAGCGAACCAGTGAGATTGGCAGAACTTAGTAGAAAAGATGTTTTTGGCATCTAGGTACAGGGTGATCGCGTATAATGTTACCCCCCTTTAACTTTTTTGTTTCTCACTGTAGAAAAAAAAGTATTATATAAAAGTTTTAGAACTCACTGCATACTATTTGCACAACATATTTTTGTATATACAGGGTGTGTCATAAACAAATACCAAAGCAAAGTGACCTTTTTTTAAATGGAACACCCTGTATATTGTTGCATTTTTGGATTCTACAGGAAATTCCAAACACATTTCATGTATAATGTCCTATATCTAACATGAACTCTTTTCGACTTATTGCTGTTTGAAAATTAAATAATATGAGAAATAAGGTCGCGCAGGTCAAGATGTATTTTATGGTTTCCATGGATAACAATATTGTTAACTTGGTTAACTTCGTGACACAAGTTGTCAATTTTGATAAGCAGTAAGAATTCATATTCAAAAATGCCTTATTCGAAACAAGAAAAGCAGTTTATTTTAATGGTTTATATTAAAAATAATTATAATGTGAAAATGGCGCAGCAAGAACTACGAAGAAATAATGCACGGATGAATGTTCCTTGTAAACAGACCATTAGAAGAATATTTATTAAATTTCAACGAGATTCAAACTTAGACAGAAAGAAAAGATGCATTCCACAAGACGAGGATACCGAATTGAACATTTTACTGGCTATTCAAGAAAATCCGAATAAGTCAATTAGAACCATTTCAACCGACTTAAGGCAAATGCAAGATAATCCAAAAAATACATCATATGGAAAAATTCAAAAAACACTTAAATTAGCTGGCTTCAAACCTTTCAAAATTAGACCTACTCCAAAATTAACCGTCACACAAAGAGAGAAAAGAGTAGAATTTTGCCGTGAAATGCTGGGAATAATAAACCACAATAATAACTTTCTACAAACAATTCTTTGGACAGACGAGTCAACTTTTGCCACCAATGGAATGATAAACAGGAAGAATACGAGGCATTGGGCAACAGAAAATCCCCACAGTTACCGAGAATTCCAGTATCAGGGTCGTCAGTCTGTAAATGTATGGTGCGGCATACTTGACAATAAAATCATTGGGCCACATTTTTTTGAAGGTGTGTTAAATGGGAATATATATTTGCAATTTCTTCAAAATGAGTTAGCAGAGTTTCTGGATGATTTACCACTAGCACGTTTAAACCAACTTACGTTTCAGCAAGACGGCGCCCCGCCGCACAACATAGTTGAAGTAACGAACTATCTCACTCAAATATTTGGAAACTGGATCGGACGGAATGGTCCGATTAAATGGCCGCCTAATAGTCCGGACCTCACACCCTTAGATGCTTTCCTGTGGGGTACACTGAAAGATAGAATTAATGCAAACAACATAGAGAATCGTGAACACCTTAAACAACTCATAAGAAATGAAATTAATCTAATAAACACTAATTATGCTGAGTCGATCAGAAACTCCTTGGAAAAATTAAGAAGAACCTTAATAAGGTGTATTGAAGTTAATGGAGGACCAGTCGAACAACTCTATATTTAGTATAGCTACTTATATTTCTGCTTTCTAGTTCGTAGTTTTGCTTTGTGTTATTTAGTTTGTTTCATTACACATGTTTGACCTGCGCGACCTTATTTCTCATATTATTTAATTTTCAAACAGCAATAAGTCGAAAACGGTTCATGTTAGATATATGACATTATACATGAAATGTGTTTAGAATTTCCTGTAGAATCCAAAAATGCAACAATATACAGGGTGTTCCATTTAAAAAAGGTAACTTTGCTTTGGTATTTGTTTATGACACACCCTGTATATACAAAAATATGTTGTGCAAATAGTATGCAGTGAGTTCTAAAACTTTTATATAATACTTTTTTTTCTACAGTGAGAAACAAAAAAGTTAAAGGGGGGTAACATTATACGCGATCACCCAGTACACTAAAATGTAAAGATCTGTAAAAACCTGGGGGGGGTTATCTCAGTTTCACTTTTATTAAAAACTAAATGCACTTCGGAGATAAATGTCAAATAGAGGGTTTAATTAGGATTTGTTTACATTTGGTAAAATGAAAAAAACATTAAGTTAAAAAAAATCAACCGAGAGTGTTGAAATTTGGTATATAAGTAGGTCTAAAATCAATAAACAATTTTTCCTTTTTGTTTTTCAAAAGTTTAGTAAAAAGTTTGGTTTTCTGCCATTAATTTGGCAGTTAAGACAAGACAACAACATAAATACCTATATTTTTTATCATACTTGTGGCATAAGTGAAAAAGAAACAGCCTCTAATAAATAGTTATAGAATAACGTCTAATTTTTTTCCTGCAGCAAATTTATTAATTACATTGTTTATATTTACATCAATACTCTATGGATAAGCAAGATACCCAATCCAACAGGTCGCTCTTGTGCTATAGTGTTTCGTAGCCAAGTTTTTAATCGTAATTTTCACGTAAAAATATGTAAATTACACATGATGTTTGACCGGTCTGGGCGCTGGTGGGGAGGGGCAATTACCTCATTACCTCCTCCAGTAAAACCGCCCTTGATTGGCCTTGAGCCTCGACCGACCCTAAATTTGAGAGTAGGAGCCGTCAGTATATGCGAGGATGGTCTTTAGGTAGTAGCGCTTGCACACGTTGATCGTGAAATGGATAATAATTTCCCTCAGTGTTGTCCGTACTGTAGTTTGACTTAATTCGACCTCACCTGCAATATCCTAGGTACTTTTTGATGGTCCTTCATCGATAATATTTAAAACTTCTTGTTATTTCTGCACATTGTTAAATCATCTCGGTCTTCCTGTATATCCTCCACGATGTTCCCCTAAATCACCACCTTCGCTCTGAAAGTGATCCATAAGGAAATGACGGCTAATTGACATCAACAAACTTTTTTACTAGTCATTTTATCGG
Organism: Kuschelorhynchus macadamiae; assembly: GCA_030620095.1. Classification (NCBI taxonomy): domain Eukaryota; kingdom Metazoa; phylum Arthropoda; class Insecta; order Coleoptera; family Curculionidae; genus Kuschelorhynchus; species Kuschelorhynchus macadamiae. The sequence goes on along the minus strand of JAUTXW010000144.1, from coordinate 65,559 downwards.
CGATATTGTTCAGTAAATTTTTCGAGGTGGTTGCATTTTTGAACTATTTATTTTATTTCATTTATTTATTTATTGGTACTCCCACAAATACAATAAATTTGTAATTACATGTAAGAGAATTAGCTTACCTTCCTTTTTTCAGTTACTTAAAATAAACAAATTGTTGCTTCTTTTATATTGCATTTGAATTGTAGTAATGTCTATTTCAAGTGATTGACTTTACTTTAATAACAATTAGACAAAAGCGAATTTTACTTACAAAACATAATATTGGATTTAACGATTTCGCCATGCATCAAAACGGTTTTTATTTTTTTACGCGAAAACAGCAGTGGCGTACTATTTTTTTTTCTTCAAAAATATTCATTCCAAATCCCGTTTGGACGCCTCTGGCAGAAATTCAAAAAATCTTTTACATCAAAAAAAATTATTTGTTGAAGAAAACAGTGTGCCAACTGTCATAGATATCTACAGTGGTATGAAAGTTATGATAAAAAAACATTTTTTTCTTACAATTTTAACACCCTGTATATCGGAAACAAAGCATTTTAGGACATAATTTTATTTGAAAATTTTGCCTATTTTCTCGAATTATATGTCCTGTTAAAAAAAGCATCAACTTAAAAATCACTCTATATATACACTGCGCATATGTATGTTTAGGGACGTAATAATTAAAGAGAGTACTCTTTAATCTGATAACATTGACATATCAAAATATTATTTTTTCATGTTAGACAACATGACGGATGTTTCTGCCAAAGTAACTAACATTCACTGGAAATAGACAAATCTTATGATGCCCTATTCCTGAAAATCAGTCCAGACGTTTAGCATGTAAAAAACTCAATTTCAAAGTTGATTTTCTCGTGAACCAGTAAACCGATTTCGATAATTTTTTTTTTGAACTGTAGCTTTTTTCTTTAGTAATTGCACTATGATAAAAAAAATTTATTCAGATTTCAGTTTTAGGCTTATACAGGGTGAAAAACGAGAATAGTTTTTTTAGGTCAAATTTGAAACACCCTGTAGGGAGCGTATAAAACCATAATGTAGCCTCATGTTTTCTAAATTTTTTTTTTTTTTTTGCTGACTCTGATATCCGTAATATCAAAGAAAATACAGTTTTATTCCAGAACATGTTTTTATTCAATAAATCACAGTTTTATTGGATACTTATTACGTTTACCAAAAAAAGCGCTTAGTAGGCTATGATAAATCAACAGTGTCAGCAAATGTCAGTTTTGACAATTCCTTTATTTATGTACCTATCGTCTCATGAATAATTTAAGTTCATTCTTTAAGTTCTTTCGTGAAAATGGAACGGGTTAGAAGGAATATGATCGTGATAAATGTGTTAGGACGTTACATAACGAAGGAGTAAGCTACAATGCTATTGGTTTGAGATTATATGTACAACAATTTCTCGTTAAAAAAACCAATGACTATAACATACGTCCACGACCAGGCAGAAAACTACTCTATATATATCAAGGAAACTATGTATGTTTAACGTCTTTCTGAACACAATTTACATGTCAGAGAGCGACAGGCCCTGCATTAAATGCAAACCACCGCAGAGCTCTTTAATCTGATAACATTGACATATCAAAATATTATTTTTTATACATGTTAGACAACATGACGGATGTTTCATGCCAAAGTAACTAACATTCACTGGAAATTTTAAATTTTATTGTTAGTTTAATGTTGTTAAATTGAAAAAAAACATCTTATGATGCCCTATTCCATGAAAATCAGTCCAGACGTTTAGCATGTAAGTGGTTTTTTTTTATCATAGTGCAATTACTAAAGAAAAAAGCTAACAAAAAAAAAAATTATCAAATCGATACATATATATATATATATATATATATATATATATATATATATATATATATATATATATATATATATACATCACTGTTTTTAATAAACAACACTGTTTTATTATACCAGTGGAGTAACTATAATTGTTGCCCGCCCCCCTCCCGCAGTACAAAGGGCCCTTTATTTGCACTTATCAACAGAAAATAACTGATGCCTAAAAAAAAGGTCATCCATCTTTTTCCTTTAATTGGGCTCCATTACATATTTTCGCGAGCCCCCCTGGCATCAGTGGGTCACCCTCATTTCGGGAGCTGGCGGGGGTTTAGCTACGCCTCTGCATTATAGATACACTTTTTACATCAACCTAAAAAAAAGGTCTAACCACGGCTAACCAACAACGTAGTCTGATATTTAAAGTACAATTACATACAAAATTATAGGTTTTGATAGAAACAAAAAACTAAAAAAACTTCGAAAATGGAACCCAAGACCTCTTTAATACAACTTCAATGAACTATTATGCTGCTAAGAGAGATCACCAAAATATAATGAACTTTCCCAAAATTATTTAATCGGAATTTATATACAATTAAAAAGTAGGAACTATTTATAGTAAACTTTGTTTATACTCCGATACTTTCAATTACGTCACTACAAATAAAAAAACGCCATGTAGCGCCACTTGCACGGATCGGTTTGATATTTAATCGCCTCTCTGTTTCAAAATATGGGAAACAGCCGCAATAGCATTTGTTTTTTTATAGTTATCGTCTTGTTATTGCCATTCCAATGAAATAAAATTTAAATGCCTTTATATTAGCACAGTTAAAAACTCAACAAGCAACATACTTTATTGAAATTATAACTGGTGGTAATAAAAATGATTACACCGCGCTTCAAGTTGTCTCAGGACGATAAGTTTCTGAATATAGAAATTCAGGCACTGTACTGCAATACAGAAGAGGTGATAGTTGATGTAAGTAAAAGTATGTTTTTTTTTGCCTGTCAACCATATTGTTTGAGACTAAGGCTGCCTGGTAAAATTGGTGTTAACCGGAGCCAGATGAAGAGTAAATGTGACTTCTTTTCTGGACTGTTTATGTTCACCTATCCTAAAAAATATCCTGGAGAGTATTTTCCGGACCTTGATTTAATTCTAAAGTTTCTTGCGCCCAGGCTTGACGCTACATTTAATAATGGATCTTTAATTGAGAAGCACTTTCCAATGTTACCTGTAAAAGTTGTTAAAGCTGAGAAGCCGTTAAATCCAGAAAATCTGGATTATGGTTTTGGGTTTGGATTTAGAGAATCTCAAGATTTTATAAAAATTAGCCAGGATTTTAGTGACCTATTTGAACTTAATCCCTGTGAAGTGGCCCTACAAGAGAGAGGCAAAATGAGGGTTATACGTGAGCAAACAGAATACAATACTAATCATTATGATGTAGCCAGTGTGGATGATATTTTTGAACTTATATCGCATAAATCTCAATTTCTGACTTGGAAGCAGTCAGGAGATTTCTCTTTTAGTGATGGACAACTGGATTTCCTTAAGGAACTTCCATATACACAATATGAGTTGTCTGCCGATCGAATAAAGTATTGCCATAACTCACTTCTTGATATTTTATTTGCATATTGTTTTGACCGGAGAACAAGAGATTTTGAAGGCAGTGCTGAAAGTAGCTGGACAATAAGTAAACTAGCCTCTACCTTATGCTGGTTTAATGGTTTTGCTACCCCAAAGGATGCTATGATATCTGCTTTTCGAAGAAGCTTGATATATCCATTTTACAGACATTTCGAATTAACAAAAGTCGTGTTTGAGGATTTGAAAATACTAATTAGTTTGAAGTTAAAATATATTATTAAAGTGTTGATCGAAATATATTATATTTTATATTATGATGCGTGGGGTAGATATATTCTAAACAATTTGTTTATTGATGATTATATTATTTATATGATGAAATGCGATACTCACATGTGGGAATCAACTGTGAGTGAAGTAATGAATATAGAAATTAAGAGAGAGGACTTGGGACTTAGTCACAGTGGAGGCTCTCACTTGATTATTCAACTTGAGATATTAAGCATTAGTGATAACAACTCTGATAATGAGGTTAACAGTAGTTCGTCATCTGAAGACAGTTCAGACAATTCATCTAATTCAGAATATTGCAGTGATTCTGAGACAGATACCGATTATTCTACGGAGTAAAAAAAAAAGTGAGGTAGTGACTTTTACCTAATTTTTTGTCTTATTTTCTTATTGATCACCTAAATGTACTATCCCTAACCACTGTCTACTGCAAATATCCAATACAATATCAAATTTTATTTGCAAGGTTTATCATTGATTTTCTCTGTTAATTTATTGTGAATGCATTAAAAGCTATTACCTCATTTTATCAGCTTCTGATGTATTGTAAAAAAATGTTGATTTTGTTAATAGTTTTATGCTTAAAGTGTTATGCCGAGTGTTATGTCTTCCAAATGGAATGTAAAAGTAAATAGTTTATAGTTGATCTTGAATTTGGGTAGATTTCAGAATTTATTGTTAGGTAATCAGTTAGCATTGCTCCATTGTTTGTTTTTTTTTTATTAATTCATACATTGCAAAGCTAAATACTCTAAAAAATGTAGTCGGAAACAACCAATTCCAGTTAATTTTGAGATGTGCCCCTCCTATGCTTCGAGCATTTTTATATATATCTCAGGGATATTCTTTCATCATAATATATTGACTGATGGTCAAGAGTTTTAAAAAAATTAAAAGTGTCTGAAAAAATATTCCTCATTAAGCATGTTTAGTATTATTGTTATTGTATTTATGATTATCTATAATTTCAGTATTGTCACAATTTAAAACTAATTGTTCTGCTTTGTTGTTTTTTTAATAAAAACTGAAAATGTCAAATTGTTTTATTCACTGTAACATATAATTTTATTTATTAGTGAAATTAGAGCATTAGGGTTGCTGCAGATTCTAATTTGTGGAAAGTTATTTCATTTATAAGATATTTTTTGGTAAAATATCCAGAATGTTCCAGATGTTTTTAATTTTTTGATCTACAATGACTTTTTTAAATTTATTATTTATTTGACCCCCCAAAACGGTGAATGAATCGCTAGTTTCAGGGCCTATAATTTACAATCTTACACTAATTTAGTTCTTAACATAGTTTCTGTTCTAATCTTATTACATTTGAGATTTACATCGTGTCAGATATAAGATTATTTTAAATACTGTTTTAAGTTATGACAGGTAGTTCAAACAAACAAATGATACATACATACATACATACAAACATGAGACTGGTAAACATTACCTCAGTTTGCATGCGCGATTGGGTAAAAAACAATCCCTTTTGTCTATTATTACTTGCTGCTCAATAAAAAAAAAACAAAAAATACTTAACTTTTCATTTCTGTAACTAATAAAACTTTTACGCGACTGCGCATGCAAGGAGCATAATGTGTTTAACAGTCATGTATATATCATTGCTTCATACCATACCACCTAAAGGCCAAAAGCCTATGTTTTCTTTAAAATAAATAAAAATGGCGGAAATAGTACGTCATTTTGTCCAACATAAAGACATTCATAGTTCGATAGGTAACTCATCATGATACATACGAAATTAAAAAGCTCATTAAAGAGATTTCAAATATATATAAATATGCTAAAGAGGGTGTCTCATATCTTAGCAATTATTTAAAATAATAACCTGGTCGAACTTGAACACATTTTAATGCTTAAGGAATCAAAAGATTCATAATATTCTTGCGAGTATGACAAACTGTACATAAATTTGACAGTCTTAATTTAATATAGCGGAATTGAGAAGCATTTTGTGCAGCACGAAAATAATTATCCAACTCCATCATGATGAGTATCGAATTAAACAGCTCGTAAGGGCGATTACAAATATACATACGTATGCATATACTTGCTGGGTGACATGGGAGGCAGGGTTTAAAAATATAACAATTTGTTAATTTGAGACATTTCTATAACTCCATAAAAGGCAAATTTTCTTTGAAAAATTTACTCCCGATTTTACCTGAAGTGACCCCTACTTTTTTATTTTAAATAAGACCCTGTATATTATTTTGGACTATTGCATTCAGTATAAAATTAGTTTTTTAACGATATATCACTAGTTAACTTGTTTTGAATATTGAAAATTCAGCATCGCCGCTTGATGAAAGACTGCAGTCACTTTTTACAAAAAACAGGCCCAAATAAGCCTATTTTTAATTACTTTAGAACACTTAAAAATCGTTTTTGGTAATAATAGAATGTTCTTATTTTCTGCACTTCTTGTTTTACCAAAAGGGCAATTTACACCAATATATTTATTTCAATGTCACCTTGTATTTTTTTTTAGTCAGTTTCGCCGTAAAATTACCTTTTTAAAGATGTATCACATGTTAACCTTTACTTTCAAAATGAGTAAAATATAGTCATTTATTTTAAATAAAAACTATCCTCATTTGTCAAAAATGGCTGGCATTTCGCCATCTTAAAAATAAACGCTAGCATGCGACCCATCTTACAAAGGTAAAAAATATACAATGTTGGAGTAAATTGATCTTTCAGTCAAGTGGCACTTTAAAGACAACCCTGTCAAAAGCCTTGCAGAAATCAGTGTAGATTGCATCTATTTGAACTCTATTCTCCAAGGCTTTTAACAGGCCCATCTCATACCCAACAGGGTTATCTGTGGTAGACTTACACTTAGAAAATACAAACTGTTTATTATACACTAAAACTTTGTAAGCTCAGCTAAGTTGATCATATACTAAACTATCAAATAATTTAGATAATGCTGATTGAATCCAAACCCCTTTCTGTAATTTCTAATATCCTCTGCATCGCCAGACTTAAAAATCGGAATTATATAGCTGTGTTTCCATAGATCTGGAAACTAAAAGTTTGAAGAGACAGGTTAAAAATTGTTTGCAGAGGTCCAGCCACGGTGCATTTACAGTTTTTAATAAATGTGTTTGGTATGTTATCAGGGCCACAATTAATCTTATCTGGAATGTATTATAAACCTCACCTATGGATAATCATCAAATAGTGACATCACTTGTGTTAATAAGGAAACAGGGCGATCCAATATAACATACACGCTGGAAAAATGCTTGACAAATAAATTTATGATCTCCTGTCCGTTCTGACCAACCTCACCATCAAAATGCATGCAATTTAGACATATATTAGATGTCCAAAATGAATGCAATTTGGAAATCTGATGGATTTCCGTCATTCAATCACGTGGTCCCTGAAAAACTTAGGATTCTGGGTAAAAGATCCCTCTAATTTTACCAGGTGTGCGCCATGACATCTGGCAGACTCTGATTTACACATTGCACACAGCTCAGAAAATTTTGAATAATCATCCTGACTGTGGGAATCCATGATTTTTTATGCATAGCCTTTTTCCTAATAAGATCTTTCAATCTAAGGCTAAACCATTCGGGAAAATTCGATTCAGTTTTTCATTCTCTTCAGAGGCATGAAAAATCCAAGTAGTAATTCAAAACATTATACAATCTTTCTACTGCCAAGGATACATCAACATTTTTGAAAAGAACATCCCATTTATGCCTATAAAGTTGGCATTTCTGAAATCATAGCATGATGCACACTACCTGGTAGCAAAATGACAGGTTTGATATCAGAGAGATGAGAAAGCAACAAGTGCAAGCAATATATTACGGATATTAGATCTACAGTTCACCTGAAACAAACCCAGATAGACGAAGACCTCAGCAAGGCCTCGGATCAGGATAATCCTCAGGGCAGCGCACTGCGACACCATAGACACTGTTTTCCTAGAAGGCCCTTGGTAAGTTATAATCGGCAAACAAGGTTAAAGCGGCTGAATAGTTATTCATAATCACCTCCTGTACTGATAAACAGTGCTGTTCATATTTCAGCAGAGTTGTTTGTTGTTGTTTCAACACTTGTTTGATACTTTTATTGAACACTTTCAACATCCTATGCTTAAGTTTGTCAGAGACTGCTATAAGTACACCTCCACCCCTAAGTTGGTCACTAGTTTGCCCACTGCGATCAAAACGATACACATTAAACCCTTGAAAAGATACCTCACTAGTATTGTTCTTTTTCATTAAGTTCAATATTTGATGTCTCATTTCCTCAGATGATAGGCCAGTTGGATGGCCAGTTTTGAGGGTCCCAGTCGCTATAATTTTCTTGTTGGCTTTCTGCTTGTTGGTTGTAGTTTTGAATGAATTATATCTATGCCTTTTTGTTTGTACAGTTTGGTTCTGCTGACTTTTTAGTTTTTTTATATGTAATTAGCTTTATTTATATAATCCTCAAGTTTTATATTATTATGTGGCTTAATATGGTAGCTGTTGTGCTTGTTTTTCTTGTGGCATTACGTTTGTTTAAGACTTTTGAATGTCAAACCCATTCATTTGTATTATATTTTTATATTATTTAACCGTCTGATTCAAGTGAATCAAACATCAAACGAATTAAATGACTGTAATATAGTTCTAGTTTAGTAAAATTAAATTATACAGATCGCCAACTAATGACAGTGCAATATTCTTGTCGAATTAAATGGGATTATGGATACCCAGAAATATCAGTGCATTATTATAGATGATTTCAAACTAAATTTGCAAAGAATATCGCACTTCTCTTTAGAACTACTTTAGAATTACTTCTGTTGGATATTACTGCTGTTAGTGCTGAACATAATATATCGTCAATGCATGGCATTTTGAAGGTCATAAAGCCTTGTATTTCTTTTTTATTTGATGACTATTTGGTTAATCTTGCCAATCCAGTTTTGAGAGCAAGCCTTCAGATTATTTTCTTCAATCGCTCTGTTCTGGTCTGAAAAAACTTTTTTATCAATTCATACATTACAAAGCTAAATGTTCTAAAAAATGTAGTAGGAGACTCCAGTTAATTTTGAAATGTGCCCCTCCTATGTTTCGCGCATTTTTATATGTACCTCAGAGATATTCTTTCATCTTCCCTTGCATATATTAACTGATAACATGAATGATATATATTTTTTTAAAAAATAAAAAATGTTTGAAAAAATATTCCTCATTAAGCATGAAAAGGTTTAGTATTATTGTTATTATGTTTATGATTATCTATAATTTCTTTTCAGGGCCGTAGTCATAACTAAATTTTTGTATATTTTAATTTTTTTAAAAAACTTTTTACCAGGGCTCAAATATACTTCAATCACCCTGTTCTGGCTTGAAAAAACTTCATTATCCAATTAATTGTAACGAGTTATTTTTAATTTAGATCCAAAATATTCTCATGCGGTTAAGGTTTTGACCTAAGTCTTAATTTATTACTCAATGGTATAGTAAAATCTTTATTAATTTGTTTCAGGTACATCAATACTCATGAAATATATTATCCTGATATCATGTTATGAGGAAAATGTACTCTATATAACAAAAACATTTTATGAAAACACGCATAAAGATATTGGTAAAATGTAAAACCTCAAATAAAGCTTGGCAACTCTGATATCATATCAAAAATAATATCAAAACTAAAAAACAAAATTTCATCAAGAGACTACTTTTCTACATAATCGACATTTGGTCAAACAGTTCAGAAATTCCACATGATAACCAAAATCTACAAATAAATCACATTTTCAACCCAGCATATTTTAGAGGCTGCAAGGAAATAAAAAAATCAAAGACTTCGTATATAGGCGAAGGTTGTGGCATTGAAATTACCCAAGAATTATAAAAACCTGCCAATTAAATAAAAATACATACTTTCCCAACATCAGTCAAATTCTGATAAGTCATTGCTTGAAAAGGTATCAATATACATACAAAACCTTACACATGAATTTTTGAGCGTTCTAACCCAAGGATATAAAAATCTATGGTTATCTTTAGATTGTTTCTGCATAGGTATGTCCCAATCTGATTTTATTCATTTTTGCTTTGGTAAACAATACCTTTTTCTCGCCTTAAGGTTAGTTAACTTCCGGCACAAACACGTACACGTCCCTATATCGCCATAGTTGTTGGGTACCCGGTGTGGAATCCATTCATGTTTTCTGGTGGCAGTACTACTACGTTCTCTATAAAGGCACAGTAAAGTACAACTGCATGTTTCGGTGTTTAGTGACTCTGACTTACAGAGAGCAGAGTCACTAAAAAGGCACCACAGCTTAATTTAACAGAGCATTATCCTTAGGCTTCAGGCCTTCATGGTATATCCAAACATAAAAAAAACAAAAATAATATATTCGAAATGTCAAGCACAGAATTATAGATATCTTAATTAAAACAAACCCTAAAAACCGTCCATAAAATTATTAACTCTTAATTATTTCCAATGGCCTAATTACAACATCCTTGTTTAAAAATCAATTTTCTCTGCGAAAACGTATTAAGTCTAAACGGTTTACAATAAACTCACAACATGTTTCATTAATCTAGATCTAACCAAAAAATAAAAAACTGCTGACCGCTGAGGTTTGCAATAAAGTACATATAAAAAATCTCGAAGCCTCAAGAAAGGTGCGACAGAACATTCGATAAGAAGGGTAACTTAGAAAAATGTAGTAAGTCTGTGTCATATTTACGGTCGTCGCCTCGACGAATACAACTGATTCTAAATTTATTACCATCATGAGTTTATAGGAATCAAATTTATCATTGTAGGAAACAATATTATTTATTTTGTTAATAAACTGTTAGGTATTTTTTAAATATGATATATCCGCAGTCGAATCCCCCCATATACAAATACACCGGATATAAAGTTTCTGAGAGTTACTATTTATGATCAGCTCAGATTTGAGGAACACATTCTCAATTTGAGCAAAAGAGCAGCTTTGCCTTTTAGATGGTGTCAAGTTAGATATGTGTAAGGTTAATAGAGAACTGGCAGACCAATAAATAAAAAGAAAAACTCTAACATCCGTGTGTAATTTCGAAACCGTCTGCATGACTTATAAACACAAAGACTGAATGCCTATCCCAAGTCATTTCCCATAACACCGGCCAGTCCCATAATCTCTGCTTGCCAATCCCATCTACGACTGGCATAAAAAAATCATCATAAGAGAGGGAATAGTTAACCACCTGACGTAAGGAAATGTGACACTCTGAAATCCTTCAAAAATGTAATTAAAAACTGTTGGCTGAGAAAACATATTTCGATTTGGAGGATTTCAATCGTGATATCTTTTAATGTTGTGCATTATTTTATTTCAATTTTTAGTTTTTCTTTTTTATGTAGTTTAGTACATTTTTGTTGGTTTTTTTGTTTTTATATATTCTGTACTACGATTTGTTTGAATTTGTTAATTTATGAAGATTTTCCAAAGAATGCATTAGAGGAGAAATATCAGGTGAACGCCATTAACATAGATGTCTCCAAGGCCTTTGACAAAGTTAATCACAAAATACTTATAAAAAACTAAGACAAATTGGAATTTTTGGTCATCTTTTAGAATGGTTTAAAAATTATTTAACCGGAAGGAAACAAATGGTAAGGTTAAAAAACCATTTATCTAAAGGATTTTAGGTCACATCGGGAGTTCCTCCAGGGACATACTTGGCGCCCTTGTTGTTTAATGTTTATATTAATGACCTAAGTTATTATGTTCCAAATTATAATATTCTTCTATTTGCTGACGACCTTAAAATGTTTAAAAAGGTGAATTGCATTGGTGATGTTTGTTAATTCAAGAAGATATTGATCGTTTGTCACATTGGTATAGTTTAAATGGCTTGTCTGTCAATACTAATAAATGTAAAGTAATGCAATTAATTTTAGAAAGGGTAGCCGTTATTAAAGACTTGGGGGTGTATTTTGATAAAGAGGTAACTTTTAATTTATCTGATTCTAATGATACCATTTTTTACCTCGTTTATACAAAACACAGCCACTTGTACAGAAAGAGTGAGTTTCTATGAAAACAACACTTTTAATAATAATCATCAGTTTTCATCTCATCTAGAAACTGAGTCAGATATAAATAAAGTTTTATATTCCATAAAAGTAATGCGACTGGATTTGATGAAATTTCTCCTCTTATGCTAAAATACTGCAGTCCGTTTATTGACAAATTCATATTACATATTATAAATTGTTCCATGAAATCAGCTATTTTGCGGACCAGTGGAAGATATTAATTGGAAAACGTTTACCTAAAGTTACAAATCCGACTAGTTTTCTCTCTAAAATATTTGAAAAAAATTTTACATAATCAAATGTATGACTTTTGTAACAAAAATATTATTCCTTCTACGCAGTGTGGGTTTTTGAAAGGTTCTGGTACATCGATAGCTTTGATTAATGTAACTGATGATATTTTTAAGGCTTTTGATGAAAATATGAATACTATTTTAATAATTTTAGATTTTTCAAAAGCGTTTGACACTGTTAATCATAATCTATGTATTTCTAAATTAAAATATTACGGTTTTAGTGAGGAGTCTGCCCTTCTCGTTAAATCATACTTAACGAACTGGTCTCAAACTATCTTTTCTGAAAACAAATATTCTGATCGAGGGAAATAATTTCTGATGTACCTCAAGGGTCCGTCTTGGGACCATTGTTGTTCCTTATATATACATCCGATATTTTAAAAGCTATAACTTACATTTAAATCCTTCAAAATTTAATCTGTTGGTGTTTGGTAATAAAAACAAAGTAAATTTTATAAAAGATAACTTCAGTATTGCAATTAATGGTTCCAAAATAAAGTTTGTTGATAATGCCAAGAATTTGGGAGTTGTATCAAGCTAAGGTTTAAAGCAATTGTTTCAAAGAGCTTATAATTCCTTAAGGATGTTGTACAGTCATAGGCATGCTTTAAATAGAAAACATAGGAGAATCTTATGTGAGTCTCTTATTCTATCTAATTTTTCATATTGCGACTTTTTATATGGGTTTTGTCTAGATCAGGAGAGTCAGTCTTATATAGAAAAAATACAAAATAACTGCTTAAGATTTGTTCTTGGATTAAGAAAATATGATCACATTTCACATTTGTATAAAGAAGTCAACTGGTTATGAATAATGGATGCTCATAGAAACCTTCATTTTTGTAGTTTTTTAATTAAATGTATTAGTAATCCTTCCTCCCCCGTTTCTGTTCAATAACGATTCATTTTTCGTGGTGAAATACATGGAAGAGATGTAAGAGATAGAAATAAATTAACTATGCCTCATCACCACAGCGCCATATTTCAGAGATCTTTTTCATACAATGCTGTTCGATGTTATAATGCACTTCCTGTCGAATTTTTAAATTTAAAAGTGCCGGAATTCAAAGTAAAATATAGAAAATACCTTTTTGATTTGCAAAACACAGGTAATTTTGTTTATTAAAATAATAGTTGACTGTCAGGGGTACAATTTTATGATTTATAAAAGATCTGTTCTTATTGCACCCAAACTTTATTAAATATATAAAAGTACCACTGCTTACCATGACTACTATTTGATGAGATTTAGAATATTCCTTGTCATTGATTGGTTCAGTAGAGTAGCTATCAAGCTAGACTGCGCCAATCATCGACATGCAAACTTTTTTTTATGTATTTAAATATTTTGTACATTTTGTGAATAAAAGGCATTTATTATTATTATATGGAGATAAACTGAAAAAGTTGTAAAAAACGTGAAATGGTCTTCTCATTCAATTGATTGAAAATTTCTCAAAAAAATTAAATGTAATATAGGGATAAACTGGTACGAATTCAACTTGACGCCACGAAATGACGTTGACTTCGATCTCGAAGCAGATTTAAAAGTATCGCTCAAGTCTCTACTTATCATATAGAATATATTGTTAATAAAGCAATAGAAGTTTTTGGTTTTATTCGTCATACATTATTTGATTTTAACGACATTAATTGTTTTAAGGTATTGTATTGTGCCTATATTAGATCGACTGTTAAATATGCCTGTCCTGTGTGGTCACCACATTACAGCACTTGTGTCGAGCAATTGGAAAGAGATCAGATGAAGTTCTCGAGATTAATAGGTTTTAAAATGAACATTAGAGCAGGGGACATTAACTATGAGAAACTGAAAAGCTTGTTAAATTTAGACTCACTTGAAAACAATAAATGCAAATTTTAAATGCCCTGAACTTATAGAAAAAATTTCATTTTCTGTTTTACCAAGGCAAACACGAAATAGGAAATTCTTTCATGTGCCTTTTTATCGGACTAACTACGGTGTTTCAAGTTGGGCAACCCGGTTCTGTAATGCAGGAAATAAGTTCTGTGATGATTATGACAGATTTTTTTAATATTAGCTAGTGTTTTAAAACAAAAATAATTAATGTTTCGAAGAAATAGTTTTGGAGCTACTTGTTTTAAAATGGATAAATGTGAATATTTAGTAAGATATATTAATGTATTTAGATATAGACAATTTGCAAATGGCTTTGACCATAAATAAATACATTTTTGTATGTCTCAATTTATATTTATAAATTTTCTTAACTAACTTGATTGCATTTTTTTTTAACTTTTTATATATAAGTTTCCATTTTACAACTGACTTTGTCAGAAAGATATTAATCTTTAATAATAAAGCATATTTTAAATTTGGAAAATTTGAACCAGGCAAAAATGGACTCGTTAAATATACCTATATTTGTATCTAAATTATTTAGTTAGAACGAATTTTGCAATGTCGATGTCCGATTCGCAACGCCTCATTTGGACTGCTGCATCTATTTAATATACCTTTTAATTTCTGTGACACAAAAAAAAAGTAAATTAAAAACATTTATTTCAATAAGTTATATAAATACCTTACAAATTTTCGCCACGAACGCCCATTCATGAATCCTATAAAAACTAACATACAAAAGTAAAAAATCATCAGAATCCACTGGAAATTTTTCTTTAGGAAAGACTTAACAACAGAATGGGCTTTATATCTATATACTAACAAATATTTAACCCTGACTAGTTCACTGTTTGTTACAACAAAATATTTCTCTGGAATTTCACCATAACTGTTTTGGTTGATTGCTCTTCTTTTATTCTTTTCATCTAAAATTAAAAATACAATCCTTCAAATTCAAATTTTAGTCTTAAGTAAAAAATAAAATATGAATATATAAACCGATTTACAATCGGAACGCCCATCCTAGGTGTTTCGTTTATTTATAAGAGTATATAGGAGTGAATTGAAATTCGCGATTCTGCTGCTGCATATAAACCACATAATATCTGCAGTATACAGGTCGAAGTGGGTCACCCACAGAAATGTATCCCAAAGTAAATGGCAGAGTATACGGATATCGCAATATATACTCACCACTACCAATGTGATACAGCATTGGTTTTTGCAAAATGGACAACAGCAATTTTTTTGCAAAACTGCTTATTAACTTCATACATAGTTTTGGGAGAGGAACAGAATCAAAATTTTGCCGTAAAGATATGTACAATAAAATAGACTTTGAACAAAATAAACTCCATTAAAGTTCATAAATTCGTCTTAAAGTTCGATCCGATTTGTATTTTGGGGTGAGGTTGATCACCTAAGTAAGACTTATCGCCTAAGTTTTTGATGCAATTAGAAATTAATTTTTATACATTGCAATATTTTAGCAAATCTGATTAAGAAAAGTTGATGTAAAAATGTTCTAAGACATCGCCAATTATTGTATTTAAAATGCACAATAAGTTATCTAGCTATTTTAGAAACGGAACAAAATATGCTAAAACCTCGGTACTTATTCATTAAGCAAGATACTTTTTTTAAAGTAACAGTTAACTTATCATTTTTTCAAAATTATATTAAACATTTTCTTAAAAATTTTAAAAAGTGGGTTCTAGAAATTAATTGAATTAATCTTCTTCAGCTCTAATGGTCGCCTTTGTTCGATTAGATTAGATTAGACTAGATTTTTCCAAAGATGTCATTGCACTATTACTGGGTAACGATAATGGGGATGTGGGTGGAGAAAACCTTTCTCATCCCACCAAACATTTGCTAGTAAATTAATAACATTAATAATAATTTTATTTCTTCAATTTAACTAGTGTACATACAAAATGCATAAGTAATTGGAGAAAACGTCAAACCAATAATTATTAAACTAATTTGTATAATAACAGGTCAAACTCGAAAATAAAAATTACAAACAATATAAAGAATATGCAAAAAAAGACAAGACACTCAGCATAAAATATTTAACTCAAGAACTCTTGCACAGTATAGTAGTTCATTTTAATAAGAAGACTTTTTAGTTTACTTTTAAAAATTCTTAAAGTAGCAGCTTGTTTTACATCATTACCGACAGCCAGTTGCACAAAACCTAATTGCTGTTTAGAATATTTAACCGAACTTTCGGATTTGACAAACTGATTATAGAAATCTAGCAACTTGCTGTCAAATTTGACATTCTGATAAACATTCTAAACTTTAGTAGAGCTTTCTGCAACCGGCCGTTAGTCTATCAAAAAATTTGCAACCATTATTGGCTATGTTTTTTTGAAAACGTGTCTAATGAGAAGCAGGCAATAATAATTCTTTATTTCTAGTATTATAATTGTGTAAAGTTCGGTTTGATTGGAAAAGGTCCTTATTCTGATAAACAAATATACACATTTTTAAAATGTAAATTCCTGCAACAGTTAGTTAAAATTTTATATTTCTTGACATATTTTCGGCAAGAGTCTTTGTAAGAAAGTCGAAATATAATTCGAATTGCGTACTTCTGCAATAAAAACACTCTTTGCACGGCCGAACCTGCTCCCCAATTGATTATACCATAGGATAGACGACTGTGTATGTTTGCATAATATATCGATAAAAGAACATTTTTACTGTAGTAATTGGATAAAGCTTTTAGTGCATGGCAATTCTGCCCTAAGTTAACCGAGAGGTTTTCAATGTGATGCAGTTATCCTAAGTTTTCGTCAAAATTTAGGCCCAGCATTACACATGAGTAGATGATTCTATAAGACAATTATTGTCAATCTGCAAATTGTGCAAGTAGTTTTGCTAAGTGTTTCCAGATGTTCTGTTCTTTTTCTCATAGTAACAAAAAACATTTCTGATATTTATGTCATCTCAGAATTATCATTAGTAAGGAACATTCTACTACAACTATCTTAACTAAATTTCAACGATGTATCATAAGGTTTACTTCCTATAACGTTTACTTAATGTGATTAAGGAATTTTTTAAAGTTTTCTTTAAACTTCAGTTTTTATCCACAAACATTTACTATAGATTCTTCACTATAGTCCCCATATGTTCGTGCCCCTAGCTACCCTTTGAAAGATCTTGATATTTTGTATATTCTACAGCACAAAACTATAATTCTTTTTTATCTATAAGCAGACCACGAAGGCCAAAGGCCTAAGTTCTAGGTACTGTGGTTGCTTTAAGTGAAAACAGGTATTTTTTTTTATGCGAGATTTAAAGACTTGCAGATTACGAAAAGAGGAAAAGGCATTTGCTGGTAAGACATTGATAATAATCGGGGACACTCTGGGAACAAAGTGGGAGATCCTTAGTCTTTGTAGTTTGACATTGAAGGGATGCATGCAAGTTAATGCTCGTCTCTTTCTCGAATGATTTACTAAGGATGATATTCATCAGAGCAGAATCAGTGGTAGTATCTGTCAAACAGAGACAGATTGCCCACAATTTGATAATGCTCTAGTGATGTGAGCTTCCTTGTGATAGAGTCAAGGATATTAAGAATATGGGGAGGCTTCTCCCCATATGTGCAAGCATACTCAGGGCTGGGTCTAATTTGTCACAAAATAAATTAAATTGTTTCATATTTTCAACTGTGGGCATACATTTTTATTTTCCAGTTTAAGCTGGCCAAATAATTAAAAAATCAAGTGATCAATGCCACCCCAATGTTGTGACCAGTTTTCCTTCAGAATATTGGTCAACTTGACCACAGGTAACAATCTCTAATATTATAAATCAACCAACAATAACGTAAGTGGCAAAGTAAGAGAGAAGCTGAAAATAATAGTTTGACTATTCCAATTCAAAATCGAACAGAACGCACTGCATTTTACACTGGTGTTTTGGAAAGTAGTGTAAGAAAAATTCAAAGAGAACATAATGATCACTCATGTTCTACTTCACCTTTAAAATCTCCTGGTAAAAAAAGACCCCGATTATCATACAAAGATAAAATTGAGGATGGTGATTTTCAAGTAATTCGACGAACAATAGAGGATTTTCATATAAACTTGAAGAAGGTTCCGACCTGCAAACCCCTACATCGTGCTGTAAAGAACAATATAGATTTTCCGTATGGGTATAAAACCTTAAATCGGCTTTTACGATCAAATGGTTTTGTTTGGCGCAAGTGCCAAAATAAACGAAAATTGCTCATTGAGAGACCAAATATTTTTCACTGGCGCGGCGGCTGAAATATCTATCAACTGTAAGGCAATATAGGCAAGAAGGACGTAATATTGTGTATCTAGACGAAACCTGGGTAGATAATGATATGAGAGTGAACCAATGCTGGCAAAGTGAAAGTATTACAGGTGTTCTTCAGGGAATCTGCTCTAGTAGTCGCTTTATCATAGTTTATGCTGATTCAGAAGCCGGATTTGTTCCAAGTGCTGTTTTAGTTTTTCGGTCGGGAGACTGGAGACTATCATGGACAGATCAATAAAGATAATTTTGAAAAGTGGTTGCTCGAGAACATTCTATCCCAAATCAGTCGTGGTAATGGATAATGCATCTTATCATTCTCACGTAGAAGATAAAGTGCCAACTAAATACTCTACAAAAGCTCATATGATATCGTGGCTTAAATCGAACAATCTTGTATGTGATCCAACACGGAAATCGTATGTTAAACATGTTCGTTCTATTGAAGATAAATACTGGGAAGTAGATGGCAAAATTGAAACGGTTATTGATGATTTAGTTATTACACTGGGATCTTCAAGTAGTGACGACGACACCTCATCATTTTCAGAGGAAGACAAGGATTTAGAAGGAATCGAACCATTAGAATCACAGCCGTCAACCTCAAAAATGGCTTAGTTTTTTCCATATATTTTGTAAAATTGTTCATAAAGTAGCCAATAAACTGCTTCAATTCAAATTAGGATTTTGATAAATCTCGTTCACTGGATCTGATGCTGGCTGCCTTGTAAAATCTGGACTTGTAAATCATGTATGACTATAATGGGTGGTCCAATAATATGGTCGTAGGCAGTAGCCCGGGAACCGTTAATGACAGAACTCAAGAAAAAATATATTTATAGGTAAATCGATCAAGAAAAATCAAAATTAAATGATTTTAAAATTCGAAATTTCGCCGTTTTTGCAACACAACAGAGATATAGAAGTGCGGTACACGAAAGAAAACAGACAAATACAGATAAAGGTTCATTAAGCATAGTTACATTTTTTAATTATCTGAAGTGCGTATAGTCAAAAAGGAGTGCCATATTATTTAAAGAACGACAGGACACCACTGGTTTAAAGAGATTTTTTGTCCGACCTTCCTAAACCGATTGACTGCGCCCGGTTTTCTTTCGTGTCCCGCACTTTACTACCTTTTTAATAGGTAATAATGCAAAAGAAAAATACTTTAACCCACATAGGATGACTTCATATACCAACAAAACATTCTGATACCGCTGCACATAGCCAAAGGCAGTCTCAAGCAAGAAATTTAAATACGCTGCTCAAAAAAATTAGATGAACACTACTTTGTACATACGTAACTTTAGTTACGTTTATATTAGTCATAAATAAATTCAAGATTTTGATGTGTATTGCCGTATGTTTGCACATTATTTTGTATTAAGGTTTAATATAATTACATTTATTGTTTCTTGTACCATTACTACATATGAATGATCAAGGTTACAGTTAAAGTGAAAATGGGTTTCCAAAAGACCCTTAAAGACTATTCAGAAATCGTGATACTTTAACGATTGTCTAATATGCAGTGGTATCAAATTATAAGTGCTTATTGAACTTGACAACAGGTTATTTAAGGCCTTGTTAGTACGGTTTGGTTGAAGATGTAGATTGTTTTTTATTCTGGTATTGTGGTCATGGGTTTCTTCATTAAATATAAGTTCGGAATTACAGTTCAATATTCCATTTACTATTTTAAATAATTGTTTACTCTGCTCCAATTCAAGGATATACTTTATATGACGCAATTCAGTGTAAAGTGTGTTACTCGGTGTTCGATAGTCTAACTAAAAGACTTGATTTTTTAAAAAATTAGTTACGTTACATGTACCCTATATATTTATTAGATATCTAATATTAGAAACAAAATACACTATATACAGTCATGTTGGGTTTAACTTATCCAGGTAAATAGAACATCTATGGAGGGCTCCCAACATCAATATGCATTTTCTACTAAGAGTGTTAATGTGATTTGTCCATGTTAATTTTTCATCTACTATAGGGCTCAAGTACTTGATAGATTGAACCCTAGTAAGCTCAATGTCATTGATTTTGATTGTATTTCATAGTTCTTCTCTCTTCTCTGGAAAGACCAACAATAAATGAAGAAAGACTGAAGCCAGAGTCACACCAAAGTGGTTAATTGTTTTATCACTTATTATATCGTTTATTTTGACATACTGTGCTCCATTTTCCAAGTATGATTTGATTAAGTCGAAACACTTACCACGCACTTCCATGAGATGTATTCTTTAAATTAAAACAGAATGGTCTATGACATTAAATGCTCATTTTTTAGAGCGACATAATAAATAGATAGTGTTTTAAAGATTTTAGAAAAAGTACAATCTATGCAGCTATCAGCCTATAGTTCTGCATAATTGAGGCATCCCAATTTTTATAAACGGGAGATGTTTTACTAATTTTTAAAATGTCAGGAAAGACTCCAAATCCAAAATGTATATATAATTTTTTTTAAATGTTGAAAATTAAAAAATCATGGTTCTTACATTTAGATTCTGTCAAATTGGAGTTATTTTACGACGTTTCGCATGCAATTGCACGAGGCATCTTCTGGGATCTTCACTGCACGAGTTTAAGACACTGAATGAGCTCCAGCGAGCAGAATTCTGGTATTTATAACCAAACTGTGCTCACCTACGCTTGACTCTCTGTAATTATTGATCTCCACGCATAATATTGCATGTAGCGAGCGTCTCTATTAAATTTTTTCAGGGTGCATAAATCATCAATAGATTCTCTTATCTGCTTCAGTGCTTCAGATCGCAAAGGAATTACATCTTTATGTGAGCTTAAGCATTGCCAATCTTTTTGTACATATTAAAGACTATGTGAATGTTAAATCTCCACAGAGCTCTTGCATATTTATCTGTGGCATCCAGAACTGCACTACTTGATGGTTGAGTATCAAAAACGAAAAATATAATCATTTTACCTAATCTTTGGTTTTACCATAATAATGCGACCGATTAAAAAAAATCCTAAAGGTCATGACAAAATCAATCAAAAATTTGACCACACCTTTTTAACATAGAACATGAGGCAATAACTTGGAGTGAGCGTTTAGAATATTTATATGATTAAGTCAATCTTACCTTTACATTTTACGTCTTTTTCATCATTAATTACTTCACAAATCGCTATGATGCTATGTTTGGATCCTAAGATACTATTTCTCCACGTTTCTCCAAATGGAGCATAATTTGTACAAATGGATATTTCATTTGAAAGATATATGCCACTACCAAATATAACTTCCTACAAAAGAATAAAAACAATAAATGCATGTCATACATTACATAAGATATACAGGGTGTCCTATAAATTAACAAATTATGATATTAGAAATGAGACTCCCACTAGCAGGTTATGTTTAATCTTTGCAATTTAAACTAAAGACTTGCATATTGCCTTGCAAATAAAATACCAGTTCTAATATCTTTCTTCTTTTTGAAATAGGACAATGTTTTCGGTTCAAGTTAAAGTGACATATATAGCTTCAATGCCCTGCGACTTTTGTAATACCATCTACTTTATACATACATATATATTCTTGTTGTTTAGGTATGCAAAAAAGCATTTTGCATTCCAAAACAACACCTTAACTTGTCTTTCACTTCGATGTGTCTATATGAAAACGCAGTTCATTAATTTAAAAATCATGTTAATCCCTTTAAGTCTAACTTTATTATCCGAATTAGCAATACTATCCCAGATTTGGCGAAAAAAAAACTTTTTCTAATTATTGATTTTTGTGGTTTTTATTATTCCATTAGGCTGATCAGTCATTTTTTAAGAAGAAGGAATGCAAGTATTGAGATATTGGGTTCATAGACGTTACTATGGGGCACATAAGATAATTCGCTAAGTTCAAAATAATAAAGTAAAATGAGTAATAATGTTATATTTATTCGTTTTCATATAAATATTTTCGATGGCTTTTCGCGCATATGATATGAGCAGTGGCTTTCGACGTCAAGAAGAGCGCATAACCTTGAAGAAACCAACTGCAACATAATTTTCAATATATGACATATCCCACGGTTCAACCACAACATTGTGGTATTCAAGTATTTGTTGCCATCTATGGCAATGTGGAATTTAAATGCCAATCAAAATTAAAAGCTATTATCACATCCAACATATTTAATAACATAGCTAGTTTATTTTCTTACAATATTCATAAAAACATATACCTAAACTCGTTAATTATTGTTTATTTTGTTCTGACTGCAAACAACGTACCTATTTTACCTTTTAGTATTTTAAAATAATGTACTGTAAGAAATATATATTTTACATCGGGTTTGCCTCAGAATTTATGAATATGTTAGCTATGGAAAAAAGTGCAGATATATAATTGTGTTTTTTAAGGAACAGTAACACAAAAACTCACAAAAATCGTCCAAAAACAATGCTCTGACTCAAAGCAACACCGCTTTTTTTGATTTACTGTTTTAATAGTTTTTATAAATTCGTCTACTCTGCGACTGACAAAAATGCGACGGTGTTGTCGCATTTTTGTCGGTGCAATTGCATTGCATGGAAATAGAGAACTGAATAATTATTTGTTGATAATAATTATATCTAGTTAATGAAATATTACAGAGGTTATTATTACAGTATTAGAACCGCCTTAAAAATTAATTTCAATATTATTAGCAAGTATAAATTTTTTTATAGACATTTATATTGTCTATGATTTTGTTTTATGTAAGATAGTTGACAACACCCTTTCGAATGAACCAGATCAAAATGATACAATAGACCAAATGAATAATAATTTTAACAATGTATGATTGCGTTCAAATCAACACAATTCCACCTTCCTGTTATTATGTCTCTGGTTTTTACCAATGCGTGTCAATAAATGCCCTAATTAGTTGTTTGTTTTTACCTTTCCTCTGTTAAAATGCTGCTGCAAGCCAAATTTTAGGATTGAATAGAAATTGTTTGAAGAGCTGCCATGGAAAGCATAAAAAATGTCTTTCGAACCGATTCTCTTCTTCCATATTTCTTCAAATCTTGGAATATATTTTACTTCAAACACATAATTTGGTAATGCATTAATACTAGCCTTCTCATTTACAACTGTCAATGGCAAATTTTCCTAAAACAACGCAGTTGAATGCAAATAAAGCCAACATTCTTGAAACTTACATCAAAATAAATGCGAAGTAGCTTATTTATTTAAGATTTATATATCGTGTAACAAAAGTAAGGAAACCGTTTACCTGAATTTAAAGAAAATATGTAATCTTAGGTATGAAATTATGCCTGTTCCAATGGGCATTGCTGTCAAGTTTACAGCTTTTTTGTAATAAAAGAATTTCTTTTTTAACACCCTATATTATATTACTTTCTTAAAATCTGCCTAAAATTTTCCAGCTCTTTTTATTAAAGTTAACAGTTTTTGCGAAAATAAGCCAGTAATATCCATAATTTAATGTATTACTTTTTATTAAAATACCTGCACACAAAAGGTTACCTGATATGTTTGACACTGTCAGTTTTGTTGATTTACAAAAATGAATTGTTTAACTGAAACCTAAAGAATTGAAATTTTAATTATACTGGGTTATGGGGATAGAATGCGAAACCTGCAAGATGTTTGTAACATTTCTAATGACAAATATCCTAACAGAAATCCAATAACTAAATCTATAGTAAGTAAAATTAACAAAACATTTCGTGAAACTAGAAAGGTAAAAGATGCCATCTGTTGCACTTTTAGGTCAGCCAAAATGTACAGCATTTTTAAATTATGGATATTAAACCATTATTTTCAGAAAAACTGTGGACTTTCATAAAAAATATATACTAAATTAATTAATTATATGTGTGACGTAGTTTATTGATATGTGTCATGTGTTGTAACAATATTTTATTATTTTTGTGTCGGTCGACCAAATTCTATAATTTTAATCCTGTCTTCATGCGCCAAAGAGCTAAATCTATGAGTTTGTAAAAACTCAATTGAATTAATATTTATGCAATTAAATAGAACCAATGTTGCAATGGAACGAACTGTTCAACAAAACACGCCCGTCGGGTAATTGCAAATCATCCATAAGCCACGTGCGGCGCTCGACCAATCCGACGTGTCATTTTCAAAAATCGCTCGCTGTGCACCCAAGGAGCCTACGCGGGAGACAGTGGCGGCTATTCAGGTAAAGTAGGTGAAGTGCTACTTCACCAGGAAAAATAAACAAGCAAACCTCTCACTATATTTATTATATATCATTTAAAATTTTAGTTTTTACATTCATTTATTCACCTAATTGGTAAAAAATAAACTGTACATCTCGAATAAATATTTTACTTGACCGTTGGCGGCATTTTTTTTTTAAAACTTTCAATCGAACTTTATACGATACTCGAGGTTCAAATCTTTCGTTGTCGTGTCGAGACAAGCATTGGTATTTGTTTCGAAATTTTTACGTTTTTTATGTTGAAATAGTGAAAAATTTATAGTTTTATGAGGTGTCGTTTTCATTACTGGAAAACTGCGCTTTTTATAGACGAAAAATGTAATCAGACTTTATTACCAGGAAGCCAAAAACAAATCAAATTCAAACTTATTTAGTGTTAAATATATAAAAGTTTTCATAAGGAGAAGAAAAAAATACCAAAATAAATTTAACATTGTTAATCCGCTTATCAGTTGAAAGTATTAGTTGGGAACATCCGTTTTTAGTGTTTTTTGCGGAAATATAAAATCGATAAAATTTACTGTTTATTGGCGTGGATGTTGAATCTTTTTTCTAAGACATTTTTATTTGTAAATAGATACACGTGTGTTTATTGTTTATTTCTTTTGAGAAGTCACTGAACTTTATGTTGTTGTTTACTTGCATCAGCTGTTTTTGAATAACTATACTTCCATCAAGGGAATTCCTACATATAAGGTCTGATCAAAATATTGGCTACCAAGGTTATTCAAAAATGTTTAAATCATTCAAATGCTGTGCTAACAAAGACTTTAAAAACTATATTTGTGTATCATGTTTGAGTGCCTTTCACCCCTCATGCATAGAGAGGGCCAGAGGTTTTACTGATGAAGTAGAACAGAGAGAGCATGAAATTGAAAAACTTAAAAATGATGTGCTTGAAAAGGAGACCCTTTTGGAACAAAAAAACTGTTTTATTAAACGTCTACATAGAAAAACACAAGACTTCACAGACGATGTGTTGGATGCTGAGAGGAAATATGTAACTCAACTTAACAATCAACAAATAACTATCTCAAATCTAAATGAAAACTTGCGAGACTTAAAAAAGACTAATGATGTTCTAAAAATCGACT
Source organism: Kuschelorhynchus macadamiae (assembly GCA_030620095.1). Lineage (NCBI taxonomy): Eukaryota > Metazoa > Arthropoda > Insecta > Coleoptera > Curculionidae > Kuschelorhynchus > Kuschelorhynchus macadamiae. Next base: position 39,952 of record JAUTXW010000144.1, on the reverse strand, counting down.
TGGAAAAAAACATTGGACTTAGAGAAATATAAGGAGCAACTTACGTATTTTAAGGAGCAGGTTCAGCGCATGAAAACATCTATCGAAGTGCTCACAGAAGAGAATGATTCATACTCTGACGAAGTAAAGATGTTAAAACAAGAGCTTTTTTTAATCAAGGGGATGGAAAGGACATCGAAGTATGTTCAAACTCACAAAGAAGCGTTCAAGTCGGTTGAAACTCAAACGAGTATGATTATTCGTGACCTGGATAAACATGCCACTTCTGAAAATAAGGCTATTCCCGATAGAGCTATGCGCGACAGAAAGAAAGTTTTAGTCGTGGGTGAACATAGTGCCAGAGACTGTTCTGCTATTTTACGCTCTTTTTTGGCAAATAAGTCATACAGTGTTACCGGCATGGTGTTTCCGAATTCGCCTATGGCGGAAATCTGTATTAAAACATTTCAGTCTACTTTGGATTTTGGCAGGTATGATTGTGTTGTTTTACTTTTAGATATTAACCATAACTCAAATATCTCAGACCTTAGAAAAATGTTATGTTTGGGAAAAACGACTAATCTTGTTATTTGTTTGCGATGTGATACCAACCTGCAGAAAAATAGTTACATTGTTAATAAAATCCAAGAGCAATTTGGGCGGCTTAGCAAGCGTCAAAATTCTTCGGTTAGAATTATTGAAAATTTTAAGGAAGGAAATAGATATAGACACAATAAAAAATCCTTATGTAAATTGTTAGCATCATATGTCCTCGTAGACTGTTTAAGCTTAAATTTAGTTCTAGTGCCTGTGAGTGTCTGTAGCGAGTTAGAGTATCAGAATATCACTGTTTCTGACAATAACCTCGAGACCAACCTGTTACCTATAGCCAACTCACCTACCGGGCATTCAGAAAATCCTGAAAATCCTGAAGATTCTGATAGTGCCGCTGAAGGGTGTCATTTGATTGGCTCTCAGGATATAAATGCAACTGATGTTGAACCAGGGACATCTTTTTTGGGATTCACTCAGATATTACTGACATCACCCTAGTACTTTTGAATATTCAATCAGTCAGGAACAAGGTCAATAAACTCCAAATTTTTTTAGACAATCTATCTAATCCTCATGTTTTGCTACTATGTGAGCACTGGCTTAAGCCAGAAGAGCCCTTTGCTCTACCAAATTATACAATACTAGCCAAATTTTGTCGTTCCGAGTCCACACATGGGGGTACATTGATTTTGGTTCATGATGATATTCTACAATTGTATTGTTTCGTAAGCTTTAATAAATTTGACTACTTGGTTGAGGAGAAGACTTTTGAATTGTCAATGATTGTCTGCAATAAGCTAAATGTATACATTGTATGTTTATATAGGGCTCCAATTAGTAACCCAAGCACCTTTCTCTTTAAATTGGAAGACACAGTTACCAATTAACTGTTACATAATTTTATGTGGTGATTTAAACTTTTTAGATATGACCGATTATAATACCATGAGGTTAAAGCAATTGCTGACTTCGTTTAACATGTCTGTGTTTGTTGACGCGCCTACACGAATCACTCAATACTCGTCAACACAAATTGATCAGATGTGCATTAACTTTGATGGTAATAAAGTTTGCTGTAATGTGATTAATGCGGGGTTATCTGACCACGAGGCAATTTCCTGTAGGTTTTCTGTAAAATATAGGAAAAATAAGCAATCAAAGTGCAAGGGTAGATTATACACTAAGGTCAATTATCGTAGGTTCTCGCAAATGTGTAGTACTATTGACTGGAATTTTCTTTTGGGACTAGAAAATCCTTTACTGTCATTTCACAAGTTGTTATGTGATACATTTGATTGTTCATTCCCTATAAAAACTTTGAAGAAAAAATCTAAAAAACCATGGATAACAAAGGGAATAAAAATTTCAGCAAAGAATATGCGATCACTCCATTACATAAGAAAGTTTTTTGTAAATAATCTATATTTTAACCAGGTTTTTTGTAATTATAGACGAATATATAGAAATACAATCAAAGCTGCAAAGAAAGTCTATTACCAGAATAGAATTAATTTTGCAAACAATAAGCAAGGTGAAACATGGAAGGTTGTAAATGAGTTGAGGGGCAAAGCTAAGTATGTTAATGTTGACTCGGGGCTGTCTCCTGGGGATATGAATTCTTTTTTTTGTTTTGTGGCTTCATCTCTTTCAAGCGGGATAACTTCCCGAACTTGTTACTCACAGTTTTTACAGAATGTGACTGTTAGGGAATCGTTCTTTTTTTCACCAACCGATCTGCGGGAGATCAAAGAAACCATTTCAGAATTAAAAAGAAATGGAGCTGCTGGGTGGGACGAGATCTCTGCACGTATATTTTTGGAGCTTCCTAACGAGGCCTTAGATGTATTGGCAGAATGCATAAATCCTTCTTTTTATAGTGGTGATTTTCCCTCTTGCCTTAAAATTGCCACAGTTGTTCCGTTGTTCAAGGGGGGTGACCAAGAGCAACCCTCAAACTACAGGCCGGTAGCACTATTGCCAACACTTTCTAAGATTGTAGAAAAACTGGTGAAGAAGAGGATGATGGCTTTTCTTGTGAGGAATGGAGTCTTGAGTCGGGAGCAGTTTGGCTTTCAGGCGGCAAAGGGCACAAATGATGCCATATTTTCATTACTGGAAAAATTATATCTCAGCTTGAACGAGAAAGAGACAGCTGCGGCAGTTTTTTGTGACTTATCCAAGGCCTTTGACTGCGTGAGTCACACTATACTGCTGCATAAGCTGGAGTTGTATGGATTTAGGGGTAGAGCACGTAAATGGCTTGAATCCTATCTGAAGGATAGAGTACAGAGTGTTTCTTTTGGTGGCTGTATGTTTGAACATGCAACACTGGATTCTGGCGTCCCGCAGGAATCAGTTTTGGGTCCTATTTTATTTTTATTGTATGTTAATGATTTTGCGGGCATCAAAATAAAGGGCCAATTCACCCTTTTCGCGGATGACGCCACGATACTTTGGCATGACAGTAACGTTGACAGACTTAATGAAATTGTTAACAGTGATATGGAAATAATTAAAACTTGGTGCGATGCAAATAAATTAACTTTAAATATTTCTAAAACAAATGTGATGTCTTTTGGTTGTGATTTGGGTGAAGTTCGCTTGGATGCTATCATTTCTTAGGACTTTACATTGACAATCGTTTAAAGTTTGAATGTCATATTAAGTTCTTAAAGTCAAAACTGGCATCAAACTGCTATGCAATGAGAATTATTTCTAATGAGCTAGATGGTAGCATAATAAGATCTACATATTTCTCATTAATTGAGTCGCACTTGCGGTACGGTTTTGTTTCTGGGGTACTTGTTCTGCACTACTTTTTCAAAGTGTTTTTGTTTTGCAGAAAAGAGCCATTAAGTATATGTTTAGAGCTAAAGTGCGAGATTCATGCAGGCCTCTGTTCTTAAAGCACAATATTTTGACACTTGCCTGTTTATTCATATTGGAAACTGTATGCCTAGTATTTGAAAAATACAAAAACGAATTAATTGCGAGGCATGATTATAATGTAAGAGATACAAATGTGATCTCCCTCCCTATTCCAACATCAGCACAAATTAAAAACTCTATCATATATGGTGGCAAAAAATTATTCAATCATCTGCCTCCAAATATCAGGTCGATTCCAACTTCGGTTAAGTTCAGAAAAGAATTAAAAAAACTGCTATGTGCGAGAGCCTACTATACTGTAAATGAGTTTTTAGTGTTTTTTTTAATCTAAATCTATATTCCTACTATTTATCACTTGTAATCCAATACACTACCTTTTAACACTTTGGCCCTTGTCACTTTTAATTATATAATGGCTGATTTATGTATTGGCTTGCCTTCAGCTTGCTTTAACTGTATATTCATTATAGTTTTTGTTCTTTTTTATATTTTAAATCTGGTGTGTATTGTTTATAATATGTAAGTGTATGCGTTCAAGTTTTTAAATGACAACTTTTAATATTTTTAGCCCTATAAAGCATAGAGTTTGTGTAGTGGTATATTATGATATATTTTTTTGTTGACAAATTAATTTTAACAATTTTTAACTATGTTCGGTGTGTTTTGAGTTTGCCTGTATTATGTATTATGCACTATGTGTATGTATGCGTTTTGCGTGTGCATGCGTGGGTATGTATACGTATACGCATATATTTTTGTCTGTACTGTTCTTTTTATTATGATTCTTTCTTTGTTTTGTATAATCTTTTTTTTTCTCTTCCCCTTAGCTTTGTCAGTGAATACCATTCTAGACAATAAAGCATTTTGAGTTTGAGTTTGAATTATAACAACTATAACCGCGTATCCGATGACGTCGAGCCCAGCGCCATACAACGCTCTCGGTGAATTGCAGGCGCAATACACTACACCCACGTGTGGTTCAGTTTGCGGTGGTTGTTTACTTTTATTTTCGCGGATTTCGCTGCAACCGGTGAATTCCTTTGCAGTTTACTTGACTGTTTTGTGTTATATTTATTTATGGTGTTGTTACAACTTCAAATTCGAAGTTAATAAATGTGACTGTTCAAGACTGGAATAAATTAATAAAAGACGTCTTTGAATTTATTACAAACTGAGACAAATCTGATGAAAAATCAATCCGCCTTGCGAAAGGATTTTTAGGTGAGATGAACGATTTTGAATTCACGTTTCTGGCATTAGTGTTTAATGACATTTTCTCACGGACATCCTATTTGACGTTCTTCAAAAAAAAATCGCTGTGAAAAACTTACATTTTCATGTTTGGCAGGTTCTTCTAAATTTTCCGAATATAGTTTAAATTTTCCAACCGGCCCGTTTGAAAATTTGTTACAGTTATATGGGGAAATATTTTCAAAAAGTCAACGACTTAAAAATGAGCTTGGTCTTATTTTTTTTATTGCCAATGAGAGTAATTGGAATATATCGCTGCAAAAGCAAGAGAAAAAAATTAATAAAAATAAATATATTTTTACCAAAGCATATAAATTGTTTTCCCTTATGTTGACAATACCGTCGACAAGTGCTTCAGTGAAAAGAAGTTTTTCTTGCTTCAAATGTGTAAAAACTTATTTAAGAAATACAATATCTCAAGAAAAACTTACTTCTCTTGGCAATATTTCAATTCAAAAGGAATTTCTGGAGGAGATTAGGGCAACTCATCCATTTTATGAGGATGTTATAAATAAATTTGCTGCTATGAAGGATAGGAGAATTGATTTAGTATACAAAATTTAGGCGAGCCACCACTGGCGGGAGATCTTCAGGCCGAAACTTGCGGTGTTCTTGTTGCCGTTAGAGAAATAATCGATAGTGATATTAGAGAATTATTCTCGGATTTATTTGTTGTACAAGAATTTAAAAAAAATACGAGTTGTGGAAATTGGGTGTGTTCTGCAGCTCCACAGCTCTATGCACACCAGCTGCCATTGCCATTATGACTTGTTTCTATCTACACACTCTAGTTCTCGAAATGTAATATATTTTGAAGTAACAAATTTAATGAATGATTTATATAGTGTTACTGGAATTACAAGACATTTTGATAATACATTGGTATGGTGCCCAAGTAATTTACCCAAAATAAACTGCCAGATAAACAATTTAGAAGAAATAAATATCCATGATTTAAAGACTATCACCCATCTTTAACTTTAAATGAAAAATTCCTAAGACTTTTTTTGCATTAAATTTTATAAACACCTCTTTAAAATATTGTTACTTCCCAAATGACTTAAAATGTAGTTCAAATAGTACCTATATCAGAAATTAAAAACGCGGACGTGGTTGTAAATTGTAGGCCAATAAACATATTGCCATGCATAGAAATGTTTTTGGAGACATCTGTATACAATCAAATATATAAATATTTTAATATAAATAATTTATTCATTGGAAATCAATGCGCTTTGCGTAAAAATCATTCTTGTGAGCTAGCTATCCAATTAACAGTAACAACACGGAAAAAACAAATAGACCAGGAAAAATATATAAAAGTAATTTTTGTAGATTTTAGGAGCGGTTTTGAGACAACAGATAGATACATTTTTAAACTTTCATAGTATGGCATTAAAAGTGGAGCACTATAGTGGTTTCACCAATACCAAGACATTCTTAATCAGACCCTTTATTAAATATGATGGGTGTGCCACAAGGAAGTGTACTTGATGCACTGCTATTTATTATTTACTTAAATGACATAATTTTTTTGATGTCTTGAATTTATCAATCTTTTTGCAGATGACACCCTTATATCTGTTAGTGGAGAGAATTTAGATATTGTTATGCAAAATGCACAAATGTACTGAATCATATTAATAACTACTTAAACATAAATAAATATTTCTAAAACAAAAGCTATGGTGGTACCTACACAACTTAAATTAAAACAAATTAATCTTAACCAATATCAATTAAAATAAATGGCACATCACTAGAGTGGGTGGCCAATGACACTAAATACTTCGGATTTATGCTTGATAACAGTTTAAACTTTAAGTATATCATGCTAAAATTTTCTAAACAAATAATTTTCTTTTCAAGAATATCAAGATACCTTTCACTTTTTGCAAGAACAGTGTTTAAGACAATAATACAGCCTCATTTTGAATACTGTACCAGTCTTTTGGATATTAACATAAATGTCTGCAGATACTATATATCTGTGATATGAGAATAATATTAAAATGTAACAGATATAAACCCATTCAGTTAATGCTCAACTGCCTAACTTGGTTGATATTAAAAAAATGGTTCTACCTAACGATTATTTGTATTTACAAAGTCGTATATCCGGAAATGCTTCTAATACACTTCAAGCAATAATTTTTCATTTACAATAAATATATAATTACCTAACTTGAAATAATAATCAAGTGCATGTAAATCAAACCAATTTCTCACTGACAAGATTTACTTCTTTGGTGAGTAATTCAGTTTATTTGTCAAATTGGAACATTTGTAATACTTATTTCTAAATATAAATAAACTATTATTATTAAGAAGATCCATGAAATCATACAACAACATACAACAGCTTACCAAATGAAATTTAACTGTCAACATCTAATATTTGTAAGTGTGATTAGTGTAATGTTAATTTATTGGATGTTGTAATTCATGTGTCAAGGGTAATAAGAACTTATTTTTGTTTTATCATTTTATTAATGTTATACCTTAAGTTAGCTGCTTTTTATATTAGGGCTTTTCTATTTCCTAAAAAAATAAATAAATCTAAAAAAAAACTAAAAAATTAAGTTTTTTCCACATAAACTCAATGCTTCCATCAACCACAGAATAAGCAAAGAGCTTTTTTTACCCAATATACACTTTTCTAGAAGAGGGTTCAAGCTTTAACAATTCTATCAAGACATATTAATTTTAGACGAGGGTCATCAACATATGTCCTGTCGATAACACCAACCAGCTCAAAGAAGAAAGACTGGACCTCAATAGTTTGATAATCATGATCAGACAGCAATGCTTCAATATTTCCCGCCCTACAACAATCTAAACTGAGATTTATAAAAATATTATCACTACAATTTCAAGTGGGTTTTCATTTGTATTAAATTTGAAATTAAAATCCCCACACAAATATAACATTTTGTGTAGGTTTAAATGTTGATAAAACCGTATTTAAACGTTCCATAAAAACAGTGAAGTCACACAGTGGTGCACGATATATACTTATAAAATAGATGCCACAAGCCTGCAACCTCACAAATGTCTTCCTATAGAGGAAATATTATCAGGCAGAAAAGGAAGCTAATGTTTGCTGACACTATAAGCATACTTCCAGTGCTGTTAAAAATTGTGTTTAAGATGGTGATTGATTATTTAAATAATAGCAATATTTAGCAGGCAGTGCAGTATGGTTCTTGAGCAAACTTCAATACTTGTACATCTTTGTTAAAGGTAGTGAGACACTTGTCAACTATTACTGATAAGTCTAACATATCTTGTCTGGCTTTACTAGACTTTAGCAAGGCCTTTGATTTTATCAATCATGAGCGAGCTACTACTTGCAAAACTGTAGTGCATCATGTTATAAAATTGGTCGCCATTTAACATACACGTAGCAGTGTACTGAAAGCAACATTCGAACCTAGCAGTTTTATTCAAACATATTTCAAAAGTATTTCCTCTTAGTTCTAAGATATGTTTCACTCTTCTAGTAGTAACCATATTAAATAGATAGGGGGGACACTTATAGTCAAAAACTAATTATTTAGTATATCTGTTATCTTTATTAATGCTATTATATAGCTAATTAACCTGTTTCTAAATTGTATGTTTCATTTGTATTTAACATTTATTATAATTCTTAATTTTAAGTTATATTGTGTTCATTAGATATCACATACTTTTTATAACAAGTAGGTAGTTTAAGTTAGCATTAAAATTAAGTATACTATTTGTGAGTGAAGAACCTATGGAAACTTCACTCTTTGTGTTATAATTAATACCTTACTTCACAATAAACGTTTTTCTATTCTATTAGTTTTGTTCCTTTGAATATTAATATGCATCAATATTGCTTTTATTTAGATACGATACATTATTAGAACCTGATAGTTTTATGTTAAAACAGACTGGCCATAGTTTCTTTGCCAGCGAAAATCAAGTGTTTTTATTCCTACACCACGTAGCTAGAAGTCATTATTATATAAAATGTGTTTTGTTCGAAAAAGACCAGAAACACTAAAAGATTTGTTTTTTTGTTTCATTAGTAGGCAGTTCAATCACTATGACTTCTACATCCTTAAATTGTTGGTTCCTATTTATATAGTTTGAGATTATGTTTGGTGTAGCATCCTTTCTAACAAAACCATCAACTTCATCTGCACTATCATTCCAATTTTTTTGAAATTTCCATTGGACCATTCAAAATCATTCATTAATCATTGTTTTCAGAATCTGCACCTTGCCTTTTGTAGTTTGATTGTTTTTTCTCAGTTTACCATTTGTTACTTCCTGGAAACTGTTTTTCACAAGAAACTTTATTGGATTGATTACCTATTGTCAAATTGACGGCTGTAGAGCGGTAGAGAAAGAGACTTGACCAAAAACTTCTACACAGTTTATATCCTGTTGTCAAAATTCCACATACACTCATTTGTATTTACTCCTGATTGGACGAAGATGTTGAGTTTTTCTTGATCCATAACCAATTTGTTTTGGTCAAACCATTCCTTTGCCTTGGATTCAAGGTTGGATAAATTTCAGAATCTGTCAGGTTGGTGTCATCTGCATAAAGCATGCATACATTGTGGGAGTCAAATGGTAATAGATGTCATCCACATATAATAAGAATAGGATTGGATCTAGAATTGAACCTTGAGGACCCATTGATCAAACATAACCTGGTTTCTGAATTGTTACCAGTCTGTGTAATACACTGTGCCAGGTTTGATAATTAAGACCTAAAGAGATTAGAAATTATATCCCTGAAACCATTTTCTCCTAATCAAAGTTACATAGTAAAATATAAAGACAAAAAGTTAGATCTACACATATATAGAAGATTAATTTATAAAACACTAAAATGGAAAAAAGGGATTGGTGAGGAATCTTAAATAAACAATGAAAAGAACTAATCTATTAGTGGCTAAATAAAAGTAAAATATGTAAAACATAAAATAAACTAAGGTGCTTTAAGAGTTAAAATAAAAATATCAAAATAAAAACAAGTTTAAACATTCTGTATTTAAATATTATTTTTAATCAAATGAGGTTACAAACTTTACAAGTAAGTGACTAAACATTTAGTCTTCTGCAATGACATGTCACTGCTTATGTTCTAATTTTGCTATATTTGAGGAAAATATTTCAGAGGACCCTGTTTTATTTTAAAAAAATAATCCTGATTTTCGAAAAGACAGAGTATCTATTCAGCAGCCACTAGGGGCATAGGGCAATTTCTGATATGCCTTTTTAAGAGAAACAAATCAAGAATATATTTTTGGTGTAATTAAAAAATTATATCAAAAATATATTGTATTATTACCGTATTAGAATTCTACATAAAATCTTTGGAAAAGAATTGTATCTCCCAGTACCAACCTCTGCTACCTGACTGGTAAGTATTAAAAAGTGAAAACCGAACATAAATTATTAGAACATTGTTTAGTTTGTCTAAGGATGTAAGTGTCTAATTAATTTACTTACCACTGAATGTATTTTTAAAACGGGAATTCCACAATCCACAAACAACCATGTGAGAAGGTCTAAAACATCTTTTGATATTTCATTTGCGGGTAGCTTTAAGAAATCTATCAGTGGAGGAATTTTGTTACAGGCTTTTTTCTAAAAAAAAGAAAATTAACATACAACAATCAAAGTCAAAATCTCTTTAATTCAAGAAGTTAATAATAAACAAGATTCTGAAAAGTCAAAGTCAAAATATGCTTTATTATCAAAAGAAACTGTTCTTATTGATAAAGCTGTAACGAATAATACAATTAATTATAATTAAATTATTTCAAAAAGGAGATATAATGTAAGATGCGTCCAAAATAAAGATTTAAAGTACATAACAGAATCTAATACACATAACAGAACTTAGAAATAAGAGAAAGAAAAAAAAACACTCACAGAGTAATTAAAAAAAAGTAAAATAAAACATATTCATAAACAAGACAGGCTCATACATGAACCTAAGCATAAAATATAGACAATACCATTATAGAACCAAAGACACAATTTTCTTACACACAATTAGTCAAAAAGCAAAAAAAAAAAATGAATATATATATATATATATATATATATATATATATATATATATATATATATACAAAAGACATAATACCCAAGACCAGTAGTATATCAAAAGTCGTCAAAAAAGTAGTCCATCAAAGTATAATAGGCCTTATCCAAAAGAAGGTGCTTAACTTGTTTTCTAAATTTCATGTAATTGTGTGTTCTTCTGATGTTCAATGGCAAATGATTAAATTTTTTTTTTTAATTATAAAATAAAGAATTTTTTATCAGGGTGGATGGAGGTATTGGAAAAGCTAAATTATCACAATTTCTTGTTTGGTAAGTTAATGCAACTCTTGTATAACCATTCCTTCTTTTAAAACTTAAACAAACTGATTCCAAAATATACAAGCATGACAATGTTAGTATTTTATGTTTTCTGAAAAGTGGCTTGCAGGAATCTCTACGACTGTCATTGCACATACATCGGACTGCTCTTTTTTAAATTAAAAATATCGATGTAAATAAAGTCTGGGAACAACCTCCCCAAAAAGGTAGGCCATATCGTAAATAGGATTTTATCAGTGCAAAATAAACTGATCTGGAGAAGGATAAACCCAGTTCTTTAGAAGTTAGTTGTACTGCATAGCAAGCTTTTAAAAGCTTCTCAGTTAAATGTGCAATATAACTTTCAAATTTTAAATTTTGATCTACAAATATACCTAGAAATTTAGTGCATGATCTGTTCCCTATAAGTTGATCCCCCAAATAAACATTACCTAGTAAACAATTAAAATGTAGAATATTGGTTTTTGACACGTTAAAAGAAAGAAAATTTGAGTCGCACCATTCCTTGATAATCCTAATATCTTCCGAAATAGTTTGCTGCAATCTAAGTGTGTCATTGTCAGGCCAAAAAATAGAAGTATCAGCAGCAAAAAGAGTCAACGAACCTCTAACATTAAGCTTAGTAATGTCATTAAAATACAGAAGAAAAAGCAACAGGCCCAATACAGATCCCTGAGGGACTCCACTATCAATGGTCATTTGACCGGAGATTCCTCCCGCTATTCTAACCATCTGCTTACGACCACTTAAATACGACTCAAACCAATTTAAAACATTCTTTCTGCAACTATACCGTTCCAGTTATTGCAACAGTATTCTGTGACTCACACAATCAGATGCCTTTGAGAACACTGCCGCTCCTACAGACTTCTCATTAATTTTCAAATTTAGTTTTTCTAGAAAGGAAAATATTGCATCGCTAGTTGATTTTAAATTCTGAAACCCGAACTGATTTTTATTTATTATTTTATATTTATCCAGAAACAAAGTAAATCTCTTGAAAACAATCTTTTCTATTACTTTTGAAAGTGTTGACAACATGGAAATAGGCCTAAAATTTGACTCAAGATCAGCATCACCACCCAGTAAAGGAACTACAAGAGCTGTTTTCAAGCAGGATGGAAAAACTCCAGTTTCCAAAGAATTATTACTGGCTGTTACTAGTGCACCAATTGCACTATTGGGCAGATGCATTAGTATATTAGCAGCCAAATGATCAAGTACTAATGGGTGTATTAGTTACCATTGATGTTGTAAATACAAAAATCTATAGAGAGCATTTGAAAATTCCACTGCCATATTAGGCTATTCTATGCATGGAAATATTTAAATAAGTTCCTAAGTTTATGGTAATACATACAAAAATGCTATATACATGTTTTTCTAAGTGCTACGTTTTTTTTCCGTGTTATATTAGTTGGTAATAAAGAATAAATAGTGCAGTATTAGAATAAATTTGAATACATAGTACTTCACCCAAAGGGTCAGTGCTCGCTTGAAGTGCATATATCTCTATACGAGGGACATTTAAAAAGTTACTGTGGCTTGTTAAATTTTATTTTTATCTTTTATCCACTTCTTCAAATATTAGATTACTTTGACCATAGAACAACCAATTACAAATTTACAAAGACTTCAAATTTACGAAGACTTTTAAGGTCAATGTCCAGAAAAAGCCCTTTAGTTACCGAACATGTAGAAAAAAGTTGCATAAGATAAGCTAAACTAGGATTACGTTGTGATGCAGCTGATTGCAAAAAGATCAAAGGGAGTACCTTTGAAAATGTAATTTTATCTTTCCAAAATAAATTGGCTGACAGACATTCTAATATTGAACTGTTGGAACATGAGAATGAGATAAATAATAAAAAAGTTGACTTTTTATTAAGGGACGTAAAACACAAAAAAGATGAAATTACAAAAAACAAAACACATTTGGACCACTTACGTAATGAGAAAGAAACTGTCTCCACTGAAACACAAACGGAACTCCAGATGGTGCTAAACTCTGCAGTACCTACAGACAAATGCCTTGACAAAAAAACATTTCAAACTGGTACACAGTTTGACTTAAATAAGGATAACACTAAGGTCCCTGTTATCCCAAATAAAACACCGAAGGTACCAATGAGGAAACAATGTAATGCACCAAAATCTACTACTCCAATCACAGTGACACAAGATATGTACTCACAGAGTAAGACATCTGCGATAGCGAATGTTTAATCACCTAATATACTTAAGTAAGTTACTCCACTATCATCAAAAGATGCAAAGTGCTGGTAATAGGCTACCGCTCGGTACTGGGCTCTACTCATATACTCAGAAAACATCAGCTGGGTTAAACATGGAACAAACCTGAGTGATTTAGCTCATACTACTTACAATTTGAGCTCCAGTGTTAATCAAAATGACTGTGTTCTTATTAGATCTAAACTGTGCATACCACATGAATATAAAAATAATGGAAAATCAATTTTAGCAGTTACAAACCTAATGTGTCTGTGAAATGTGACCTAACAAAATATAATAGTATTTGCAATAATTTTATACAATTGCTTAATAATTACTACCTATTACTAGGCTGAGATTTAACAGGTCTGTTAGAATTATACATAATCCTAAATATAATACAATGTATTGCTTGACTAAATTTAAAATGTGCAAAATATTGGCTAATTATGTTAATACCAAAAATAATAATCTATATAATTTTGTAAAATCAGTGACAACACGGAACTTGCCAGGCTATAATTTAAACATGGGTATAAATGTTATAAATGTTTGTAATTCAAGCAATAGAACAACTTCTTTATATCCACATTTCTCTCAGTTATGTCGAAACGTGTGTTAGGAAAAGATAAAGCTAATATTGGCAAATTAAAAAAATTTATATTGTGAAATTTAAATATACAAAGTGTGTCTAACAAACTTGATGGATTGGAACTACAGCCCAAGCAGGAAAGTGTCAATCTTATATGTTTGACTGAACACTGGAAACTGTTACTGGATTTGAGGTTGAGAACTATGAAGTTGCTTAGTGTTTTATAAGAAGTGAATTAAAGCATGGAGGTTCTACGATATTGGCCAAACAAAGCACATGCTCTCCAATGTTAAAGAGTATGATGATAAAGAATGCCAATATAGAGGGTCACATCGAGCTGAGTGGAGTCATCTTTAAAAATTGTTCTGTCCTATGTTATTGTCTACCTGACAGCAATCTAAGTATATTTTATTATGTCTTAAGTTCTGCTGTTTTTTCTATGTGTTCACATTTGAAGTATGTTATCCTGTTGTAACCCAAATATTAATTTTTTGACCGAGTGTATACCGAAGAAGAATTTAATTGATTTTTTTCCTCATTCGAATTAAGAGTAACTACTAAGGATTATATTGCTACCAATATGCCTTGTGAATTAATGAACTGCGGTGCAAAAAGTGCTAAAACAAACAGATCTTATAAATCATAAACTTAAAAGGGGAACATTCCCAAAAATATTGAAAACTTTTAATGTTGTTCCCATACACAAAAGAATGGTCTTGATAATATCGAAAACTATAGGCTTATATCAATTTTGAGTGTTTTTTCTAAGGTGTTAGGTAATTTGTAACAAGTTGACTAAAAGTGCTTAATGCATGTCAACAAGTATTAATAGGGGTAAGTATGTGGTGTCTTTGTTTTTTGATCTACCAATCATGTTTGACACAGTTAATAGGTGATTTCTACTTTCCAAACTATATAACTTGAGCATCTGGAGTTTATCACTGAACTGAATTGATTTTTACATGAGTGAGAGAGACGTGGTGATAAAATACGATGGTTATTTTTCTGAACCGAAGTCAATCAGAATGAGCGTCCCGCAGTGATATTACACCATATCATTTGTTTCTTAATATTGTCACACATTAAATAAAAAAAAACAAATTGAATTTATATTGAGAATACAGTTAACCTCATGCTAAAGCTATACACATAAAATTTAAAAATTACATCAACAACAAATATAATTTCTTATTTTAGCAAACCTTTATAAATATAGATGTTATCCTATTGAAATAGAGCTTTAATTAATTTATTATTGAACTTTTTCAGTCTTGGCAGGGATATCAATTCTAGGGGAAGCAAGTTATACATTTTGGGACCTAAATAAGAGAAGGATCTCAATTTTTTTGATGTATTGTTCACTGGCCTTAGACCTGGTTTCATAGATATGGTTTATAGTTTAAATTTAGTAGATTTTTTAATGAATGAACATGTTGACAGACAATATAATCCTATCACATCCAATATGTCCTCTGAATATAAAAGCCTGGTGGTATATCGCCTATTTTTTCGAAATATAATCTTAAGAATGTAAATTTGAACTACATTTAAAGGGTTTAAGGAATTTTGATATAGACAATTACAATGTAATTCGTCTTTGAGGTATTTAAAGTTAGCTTAAATGTGTCTAACCAATTTTTAATTTTACACATACCCTGAATGGCAAAAACAGAAGTCCATGATGATCCTGAAAACAGAACTACAGTATCATCAGCATAAGACAATAATGAGCCATTGTCAATGTCAATACTAGTTAATGAGTTGATGTAAGTGATGAAACAATACAGTGCCTTGAAGTATTCCCATTGTAATGTTAAGTGGACCGCTGCAAACATCATTAATTTTGACAATCTCTGTTCGACCGCTTAAGAAACTCTCGAAGACGCTCAACGCGGTGCACCTGACCCCATACAAACGCAAAACGTTAAGGAGAGAGCCATGAGGCACCGTATCAAACGCCTTGGCGAGGTCCAAAAAGACAATTTTTCATTAAGACATTTTTCAAAGATTTTCGCAAATGTGTTGATAACACTTATTGGAAGGTAGTTATTTATATCAGACTTGTCTCCAGCTTTATGGATTGGTGTTATGATAGGAATGTTAAAACAACTTGGAACGAGACTAAATGTTTTAAAAATTAGATTAATTATATGAACTATTGGATTTATTAAATGTATGTGAAAATCTTTAACGATTTTTGTAGTTATGCCATCACTTCCTGGAGTGCAGTTATTCTTTAGTGTTAATTTGTTTTATTATCTCATTTGAATTGGTAGGCTTTAGAAAAATTGATGATAAAGCAGTGCAGTCAATTCTAGAAAAACTAGAAGGAACATTAATTTTTTTGTACATTTTGGAACCTATGTTAGTAAAGAAATCATTACAGAAATTGGCCATCTTCTTATTATTATATATATACATATATATATATATATATATATATATATATATATATATATATATATATAAGCTTATATGGTAAACAGGGATATATGGGTTTAAATTAGATATATAAGAGTAAGATTCCTTTAATATTTATTTACCTTATAAAACTGTTATTTCTTGTTTTTTTACTGTTGTAAATGAATATTATTATTATTATTATTATATATATATATATATATATATATATATATATATATATATATATATATACAGTGTGTCTACTTAAGTTCTCTACATATGGGAAACTTTTTTATTAGTAGTTTTACGGAAAAAAGTTACTCTTTATAAAAAGTTCTGCTTTCTGCCAAAATAATATTAAAATATTCAAACTTGAGATTGCATATACAGGGTGGTCAAAAATTCCAAAAAATGGAAATTGACTCAAGAGAAAAGTACCTTTAATTTTTATTCTATAGCAAAATGTAATACAAAATCTTACTTAGAATAAAAAAACATATCTAGCACTAGATTCGTTGCTTCCTATCTGAAATCACTTCTTAAGGAATGTAAAACTTGGGCTTCTTACTGGCAAGTCCAGTTTGTTACTTTTGTTCTTACCTACATACCAGCAAAATTTCCTTATTTATCGATTGTCGATAATGGCATTGTCACTGCCATTGTCAACCACAATATTGTATTACTTTATTGAAACTCAGTTTGAATATTATAGTAAAAAGAAATGCCGCTGAAATTAAGCAAAGAAGATACAATTGAAATAATTTTAATTGTCAGAGAAAATTATAAAACATTTCGAGAAGCTGCAGACATTTTTAACAACAGACACCCCGATAAAATTATACATTTCACAACAGTGGGGAATATTCTAACTAAATTCAAGACTTTTGGAAATGTAGAAAATAACTTTAATAAGAAACGGAGGTCTAGGGTTGCGAATGACGAAACTACAAATCAAGTAATGCTCTATGTGATAGAAGACCCTAAAAAGTCCCTACGCAAAAGGTCAGCAACATTGCCAAATAACGTAGGTAAAGATACAGTTTCAAAAATATATCAAAATTTATACATACCTTGAGACCAGGAGACTTTGAGCGACAGTTCGAGTTTTGCTGTCTGATACAAGGGGAGCTAGAAGATGATCCTTTTATGGTAAGAGGCATTATTTTTACCGATGAAGCAACGTTTACTTCCAATGGGACTGTAAGTTCGCAAAACTGTCGTTGGTGGAGTGACGTTAATTCTAATTTTGTTATACAAACTCGTGATCAGTATTCATTCAAAACAAATGTGTGGTGCGGAATTTATAAAGATAGAGTAATTGTACCGGTTTTTTTTCGACATAATTTAAATAGTGAACGCTACTTGGATTTTCTAAATACTTACTTGTACGATTTTATTCATGAACTACCCATAAGTGAGAGGTTCCAGATATGGTACCAGCAGGATGGCGCACCATGCCACGGAGCAAGGGATATAAGACAATACTAAAATTTTATCCTTAATGGACGAGTAATCGACAGGTATTCTGATATTTTCTGGCCAGTTAGATCTCCGGACTTGAACCCTCTTGATTATTTATTTTGGGGCTACTTAAAAGAGAAAGTGTATCTAAAGAGGCCATTTCAGAATATTGATCATTTGGAGAGGGTAATTAGGGAAGAGATACAGGCCATAAAGCCTGCCATGATTAGAAAAGTTTTAAGAGTTTTTTCTGTAAGAACGGTTATCTGTATGGCAAGAGATGGTGGATATGTTGAGGCAAATGTGCAGTAACGGAACAGTTAGTTTTTATTGTTAATTAAGTTATTTACCTGTAATGTTTATTAGAATTAGTGGAGTTATTTTCTACATTTCCAAAAGTCTTGAATTTAGTTAGAATATTCCCCACTGTTGTGAAATGTATAATTTTATCGGGGTGTCTGTTGTTAAAAATGTCTACAGCTTCTTGAAATGTTTTATACTTTTCTCCGACAATTCAAATTATTCCAATTGTATCTTCTTTGCTTAATTTCAGCGGCATTTCTTTTTACTATAATATTCAAACTGATGTTTCTATAAAGTAATACAATATTGTGGTTGACAATGGCAGTGACAATGCCATTATCCACAATCGATAAATAAGGAAATTTTGCTGGAATGTAGGTAGAAACAAAAGTAAGAAACTGGACTTGCCAGTAAGAAGCAAAAGTTTTACATTCCTTAAGAAGTGATTTCAGATAGGAAGCAACAAATCTAGTGCTAGATATGGTTTTTTATTCTAAGTAAGATTTTGTATTACATTTTGCTATAAAATAAAAATTAAACGTACTTTTCTCTTAAGTCAATTTCGATTTTTTGGAATTTTTGACCACCCTGTATATGCAATCTCAAGTTTGAATATTTTAATATTAATTTAGCAGAAAGCAGCACTTTTTATAAAGAGTAACTTTTTTCCGTAAAACTACTAATAAAAAAGTTTCCCATATGTAGAGAACTTAAGTAGACACACTGTATATATATATATATATATATATATATATATATATATATATATATATATATATGTATACATTTAATAAGAACTAGCTGGCCTGGCAAACCTTGTTCTGCCTTTTCCGTTAGATGCCAAGATGAGTTTCCCGTGGAATTATAAGAATATAGGGCGCATTCACCACATCATCCAGATATGTTATTGAAGAAAAACATATTGGTTTTATAGAAAAAAATACACAATAAAACAATACAAAAAATAGTCTTGGTCTCGGTAACTAGACAATCATTAAAAAAAAAAAATCATGTAAATTGATACAACTATCACGAACTGGCTGAAAAATCTGGCTTAGCGTTTTAAATATATAGATATTAATTCTCGCTCATTTTTGCCCACATGCTCCTCTCTCGTCCTCTCACATTTTAAATATATTGTATATATATATATATATATATATATATATATATATATATATATATATATATATATATATATATATATATATATATATATATATATATATATATATATATATATATATATAAATTTGTCTCAGGAAAGTTGGAAAATAATTAATGAGAGTAGAAATAAAAACCATAATAATATACCTGTATGTGTAAACGATGATAAGGGAGGCGTGATTACAGATTCATGACATATTTGTGACACATTTAACAAATATTTCTTGGATGTTGCCCAAAATTGCTCTGCACCAAATTTTCATAACATCAAATTTACTAATTTTGGTCCTACTAGTTTTTTTCTGTGACCTGTCACCCCATGGGAAGTCAGGGATTGGCTTAGTAAAACAACTCACAAGCCAGCAGCAGGTTTGGATGAATTATATGGTAAAGCTCTAAGAGCCATTCAGATTTAGTATGTTACCCTCTTTCGTATCTGATCAACGAATCTTTTAACTCTGGTGAATTCCCAGAACCTATTAAGAAATCTAAATGTATCCCAATATATAAGCAAAAAGGATCAAAGTATGATGTTTCAAACTATAGGTCTGTTTATGTACAGAGCCAAATATCAAAAATATTTGAACTTTGTTTCTCTGAGTGACTGTTAAGTTTTTTAGAGACTAATAACATTATAAATAATTCTCAACATGGATTTCGTCATAACAAGTCAACTAGCACGGCCATTTCTGAATGTCTTGAATTTATCTATGCAGCTCTCAATGGCAAAGAATCTGTTATTGGCCTATTTTATGATCTTAGTCGAGCATTTGACACTATAAATCACAAACTTCTTTTAATGAAATTATATGCAAATGGTGTGCATAGAGCAGCCTATAACTGGGTGGCTTCCTATCTTTGTAACCGTGAGCAAACGGTTTCAATTAATGGAATAAAATCGTATGCAGGCCTGAATGATCTAGGGGTGCCGCAGGGCTCTATACTTGGGCCACTATTTTTCATCATTTTTATTAATGATGTGGAATGCTGTTGTGTTGGCCTGGGTCATGCTGTTCTGTATGTGGATGACATAAATACACTGCTGAGCAACACAAGCCCAAACCAACTGGCGGAGAATTGGTAATCAGGTGTCCAAAAATTTTTCCCACTACTGTTGTAACAATGGTCTTGTTCTTAATGCTGGAAAAACTGTTTTTATGCAGTTCCTTCCAAAAAATGTTGGTATTAATAATGAACACTTATAACAATCAATTGGCAAGCTATAAATAGTGAATCAGTGATCAAATTTTTGGGTATTTACATTGATCGTAAATTAACTTGGGAAACACATATAGACAATCTTTGTGTAAACTTTAGCTCACTATGTTTTTTGATTAGGCAGTTGAGGGACTCTGTAGAAATTGGAATTTTGAAATGTGTTTATTTTGGCTTGGTTCAGTTAGTATTGCAGTACGGCTTAATTTTTTAGGGCTCCTCAGCTGACTCTTCTAAAGCCTTTGTGTTGCAAAAAAAAAATATTGCGATGTATGGAAATAGGTTTAAAATACTTAACATTTTAACATTGCCCTGCTTGTACATATTGCAACTACTAACCAATGTCAACAGTGATCACGCGTCATTATTGCAAAATTTACAAATTCACGATCATAAAATAAGGCAGGCCCAGAACTTCAGAATGCCATTCTCTAGGCTGACAGTAGGACAAAACTCACCTTCATACATTGGAATAAAATGTTTTAATAAATTAAAATGAATATTGGAACATGAGGAATTTTTAGAACACAAATAGATTTTACTCAGTATTTTAATTATGTAATGTTAACAAATCGTGCTTATGTGCTCTTATGTAATGTAATGTTTGCTTATTAGTTTTAATTTTAATTATTTATTTTCTTGCTGTAAAAGTAATTTCTGTGTTGAATAAATGAATTTGAATATATATATATATATATATATATATATATATATATATATATATATATATATATATATATATATATATATATATATATATATACTAAAAATCGATAAAAATGCGCTCTCACACATCTTTATCAAAAGTTCTTGGCCGGAAAAGATATATGTATAATAGCAGAAATATATAATTTATGCAGGTGCAAAACGGCATAAAAGAAGAATTGTTTTCGATTATGTCACAGGGTAGAGGCCCAGAAATCATGATCGCAGGAGGGTACCCTGTGACATAATCGAAAACAATTCTTCTTTTAGGCCGTTTTGCACCTGCAGAAATTATATATTTCTGCTATTATATATATATATGTATATATATATATATATATATATATATATATATATATATATATATATATGTGGTGTTTTTACTCCTTCACGGATGGAAAAATACAATGTGTTTTCATTCCGGGTGTACATCCGTTCACTACTGTCGTTCTGAAAAGAACAGTTTTGCTGACGTTTCGCCAAAATCACATTTGGCATTTTCGAAGCTTTCTTTCTCGCGTCCGAAGAGACTGTCTCTATTCTCTCTTCGGATGCGAGAAAGAAAGCTTCGAAAATGCCAAATGTGATTTTGGCGAAACGTCAGCAAAACTGTTCTTTTCAGAACGACAGTAGTGAACGGATGTACACCCGGAATGAAAACACATTATATATATATATATATATATATATATATATATATATATATATATATATATATATATATATATATATATATATATATATATATATATATATATATATATATATATATATATATATATATATATATATATATATATATATATATATATATATATATATATATATATATATATATATATATATATATATATATATATATATATATATATATATATATATATATATATATATATATATATATATATATATATATATATATATATATATATATATATATATATATATATATATATATATATATATATATATATATATATATATATATATATATATATATATATATATATATATATATATATATATATATATATATATATATATATATATATATATATATATATATATATATATATATATATATATATATATATATATATATATATATATATATATATATATATATATATATATATATATATATATATATATATATATATATATATATATATATATATATATATATATATATATATATATATATATATATATATATATATATATATATATATATAGATATATATATATATATATATATATATATATATATATATATATATCCCCAAAGAAAGTATATATATAATATAAATATATATATATATATGCAAAATGGCCTACAATATATATATTGCTTTCGATTTGTTGGAATATATATATATATATATTTCTGGGCCTTTATTTTCCAACATGTCCATCACACTCCCCCGCAGGCTTGTTAAAGAAAGGTCCTACAATATGATTTCCGAAATAACAGATTGCTTGGTTTCGCCAATGTACCTCTCGAAACAAATGTGGATTCGAACGAAAAGTCTATTTACAGCACCATGTAAATAATACTACATGCTAATGTAAATAACAAATTTGGGTTATTGTTCAAACGTTGTGTCATTAATTCGCAAAACTCCAACCTTCTATCATAATCGTCTTCATTAAGCTCATGGACAAGTTTAGTTTTGTACGGGTGAAATTTATAGGATTTCAAAATTCTTTTTGGACTGTAAAAATGATTTCTCTGCTAAATATATATATATATATATATATAGTTGCTTCATATATATACACCTTTATTTTTGTCAATGAACGCATTAAACAGTTTTGATCGTTATTCGACCCTCCTGGAAAACATGCAAAATATTTCTCTGGCTTCATTTCATACTTGAAAGCATTCTTCTTGTGATTATTATTTTTTTCCGTATTATCAGTACTAAATTAACAGGCGAATTTTATAAAAAAAATTAAAAAAACCTGCAGAAATTATATATTTCTGCTATTCCATATATGGGGGTTTCTTTAAAAATTTAATTATTTATTTTCTTGCTGTAAAAGTAATTTCTGTGTTGAATAAATGAATTTGTATATATATATATATATATATATATATATATATATATATATATATATATATATATATATATATATATATATATATATATATATATATATATATTTTACTAAGAAAATAAATAATTAAAATTATATCTTGACACATATTTATCAAAAGTTCATTGCAAAAGATATATGTATAATAGAACAGAAATATATAATTTCATACTTTGCCAGGGTGCAAAACGGCCTAAAAGTTGTTTTCATATCGATTATGTCACAGGGTAGGAGGCCCAGAAATCATGATCGCAGGAGGGTACCGGTGACATAATCGAAAACAATTCTTTTTCCGTTTATGCACCTGCAGAAATTATATATTTCTGCATATATATATATATATATATATATATATATATATATATATATATATATATATATATATATATATATATATATATATATATATATATATATATATATATATATATATATATATATATATATATATATATATATATATATATATATATATATATATATATATATATATATATATATATATATATATATATATATATATATATATATATATATATATATATATATATATATATATATATATATATATATATATATATATATATATATATATATATATATATATATATATATATATATATATATATATATATATATATATATATATATATATATATATATATATATATATATATATATATATATATATATATATATATATATATATATATATATATATATATATGCATATATATAT
This sequence comes from Kuschelorhynchus macadamiae, assembly GCA_030620095.1. Taxonomy (NCBI): domain Eukaryota; kingdom Metazoa; phylum Arthropoda; class Insecta; order Coleoptera; family Curculionidae; genus Kuschelorhynchus; species Kuschelorhynchus macadamiae. The sequence continues at coordinate 15,983 of JAUTXW010000144.1, read as the reverse complement.
ATATATATATATATATATATATATATATATATATATATATATATATATATATATATATATATATATATATATATATATATATATATATATATATATATATATATATATATATATATATATATATATATATATATATATATATATATATATATATATATATATATATATATATATATATATATATATATATATATATATATATATATATATATATATATATATATATATATATATATACTGTATATATGTAGAATAGCAGAAATATATAATTTCTGCAGGTGCAAAATGGCCTACAAAAAGAATTGCTTTCGATTATGTCACAGAGTACCCTCCTGCGATCATGATTTCTGGGCCTTTACCCTCATCAGGCAGGCTTGTTCCCAGGGAGATATCATACTGAAATAATACTACATGCTAAGTATAACACTTGTTGGAAATGAAGAAAATTTTCATTATAATTAACCTCATTGGTTATTCGTGCTCCGGTGGTTTCCGGCTGCAAACCCATAGGAATTTGGCAAAGTACCTCTCAAACAAATAGCACCATCATACAGGAGAGTAGATTCATAAAATGTTAAATAACAAATTTGGGTTATTGTTCAAACGTTGTCACACAACCTTCTATCAAAAGTTCTTGGTACGGGTGAAATTTATAGATCATGATCACAGGAGGGTACTCTGTGACATAATCGAAAGCAATTCTTCTTGTAGGCCATTTTGTACACCTGCAGAAATTATATTTCTGCTATTCTACATATATCTTTTTTGATAATACCGGCCAAGAACTTTTGATAAAGGTGTGTGAAAGCGCATTTTTATTGATTTTAGTATCTACTCTCCGTATGATGGTGCTAGTGCATACTTTGCCAAATTCCTATGGGTTTGCAGCCGGAAACCACCGGAGCCCCAATAGGTGGCGCTAAGTGTTATACTTATATATATATATATATATATATATATATATATATATATATATATATATATATATATGCATATAGTATTATTTCATATAGTATATATATATATATATATATATATATATATATATATATATATATGATATTTTCGTTTTCGATTTGGTCATATCGAGCAATCTGTTATTTTAGATCTCCCTGGGTACAAGCCTGCCTGATGAGGGTAAAGGCCCAGAAATCATGATCGCAGGAGGGTACTCTGTGACATAATCGAAAGCAATTCTTCTTGTAGGCCGTTTTGCACCTGCAGAAATTATATATTTCTGCTATTCTACATATATCTTTTCTGGCCAAGAACTTTTGATAAAGGTGTGTGAAAGCGCATTTTTATTGATTTTAGTATCTACATGTATATATATATATATATATATATATATATATATATATATATATATATATATATATATATATATATATATATATATATATATATATATATATATATATATATATATATATATATATATATATATATATATATATATATATATATATATATATATATATATATATATATATATATATATATATATATATATATATATATATATATATATATATATATATATATATATATATATATATATATATATATATATATATATATATATATATATATATATATATATATATATATATAATTGTTATTATATTAATATCAAAATATTTTCCTGCCATAGGGGGTGACAAAGGCCTACTTCTCAAAGTCCACATGAACATTTCATTCTTGATAATTTTATAAAGAATTAGTTTATTATAATGATATCCAATGATTCCATGAAAAAGTTAACATTTTCGGAAACCCAGTTTATTGCAAATCAAACACTACTTCGCCCACGACATAACAATTTCAACATGACTAAGACTAACATTTTGACTTTTAAGACTTCTTTTAACAACCTACTCCTGGAATCACAGGTTATTGAAAATAAATCTGTTACGAGATTTCTGGGCATTTACATTGATGAAAAACTGAAATTTAAAGACCATATTTTAGATCTATTCTGTATTCAGATTGCAGAACAGGGCAATCAGATACATGTGCAAGGCAGAAGTATATGATCATTGTAGGCGATTGTTTTTGAAAGACTACTGACACTACCCTGTTTATTCATCTTGGAGGCAGTGTATCTTCTACACAAAAATACAGATAGAATACCATTGCAAATACCAAAGTCTGCACTAACAAAAGAATCACAATTTATGAAAGTATCAATAAAAAAATATATAATCACTTACCAGAACTAAAAAGTATTCAGAACTTACCACATTTTAAAAAGCTGATAAAACGGAGATTGGTTACTAAGGCTTACTATGATCTAATTAATTGAGTATTATACCGATTTAGTTTAACTATAACCATAGTGAAGGTCTTTGCGGGAACATACCAATATCAATTATGTTTATTGTTTGACTGTGTTTGACATAGCTTAGTTTTATGAAAAATAGGATTTTTGTGAACGTTGTAACAATTTTATTGCATTTGTTGAAAAAAAAAACATTTATTATGTTTAATTGTCAATTTTTAAACTGTTTAGTTTTATCATCATTATTTTAATTTGTTTCTGCAGTCTTGATATAAGAGAATTACTCTTTGATACTCTTACAAATATTGTATATTTTAACAGTTCCTAAAAACAAAATTTATTGTTTCTGTAGTATTATTTTCATTATTTTTTGAACTGTAGTAATCTCAATTGTGTACATCAGTTTTCTATTACCTTTTGAAGCTGCTATGTTTTTCTTTGTTTTAATATTATTTATTATTACAGCTTTGTCAGTAAGATTTGATCTTTGGACAATAAAGCATATTTTGACTTTGACTTTGAAGCAAGACGTAACATAATAAAAATCAATGACAATTTTTTTTGTAGCAATGTTTGTTAATCTAAATGTTATAACAAAGGATACAATACAAAAAGTATATGTATCGATACTTAAATGAAATACAAAATATTCTCTAAGTTCTATAAAGTTCTTTATGTAGTAACATGTTTACTTTCTTTCTAAAACTAATAAATTATCTAAAATCTTTATGTTTTGAAGGTCAGGTAACTTTTAAGATAACTATTCAATAACTTTTCATCATCTTTCCCATCTGTGTCACTAAAATGATTCTCTGTACTTACTCATTTGATTTTTACAAAAATAGATAGAATTTTTTTTTTACTTACAAGTGATTTAAAATCTTTTCCAGTGTTCGCATTGATGAAGTACTGTGGAAATGGACGTAAACATTGATCAAACTTAAATGATTTCGATGCAGCTATAAAAACACATACTGCAAGATCACATCCAGGTATATTTCTGCTAATCACATCCTTTACTTTCTCTATTCTGTTTTCATTATTTTCTTCAAGTTGCGTTTTGGATTGTCTCAATCTAACATCACTTTGTTCTGCACTATTTGGTTCCACGGTCTCATCTAGTTCCAAAAAATTATTTCTTTCTTCGGTATCCATATTTCATCTCATGTCTTATTAGCGCATTAACAAAATGTTTTTAGATATCATTTTTACATACTACAGCGCACTTGTACTAACTTTACTAGAACAGATTTACAAATCTTTGTTTTGATAGTAGTCAGCTGGTTGTCAGATCGATCGAGCTAAATATACGTTTGCATCTTTCCAATATTTGAGCTATGTCTGTCTTTGTTTCTCTCAGACAGAAAGAAAAAACAACATGGGAGGCGTATTTCCTGGATATGGTGAGTGCGCTAGGAAACAGCAGACCTCCGATCTCTGAGACGGACGACCAAGGACCGGATATTGATTTTTAAAACCTTCAAGTTTAGGGTGGAGTTGAACTTTTTTAAAATAAAAAAATACTTTTGTAATACCCGGAAAAATATTCAACTAAAAGCATACGCAGGGGTTTTGGGGTTAACCCTACCACACCACCTAAATAAACTTTCAAAACTTTAAATATAATATAAAAATTGATTCTTTGCAAAAATGACAGAGGCATTGATTGAGCTGACCAAATAGCGAAATTAGTGAAGAAATTCTTAAATAATTCCTATTGTGCGTCTTTTTTGAAAAGTTTTGCTGTTTGTGGTGTTTCATACACCATTTCAACTCCGGAGAGCAATTTTTTATTCTTAAACATCGGCAGGAGTCACGCCGCTTGCCGAGTCTTGGTTGTAATATATTTTTTTTGTCAGCACACAAAAAAAGTTGTTTTAAAATCCGGATTCCATTTAGGTTAGTCCTAATTAGGTTCTTTTTTTTTTGGCTTGATGTAAAAGAGCGTATGTACATAAAACGTGTAATTATATTAAAATAAGTATTGTGAAACAAAAGACTCGGCAAGCGGCGGAACTCGAGCGGATGTTTAAGAATAAAAAATGTGCCTCAGGAGTATTCAATTTCAAGTCTATTGCCTAAGCCTAACAATAGCAGAAGATAAACTAAATTTCCCAATTATTAACCTTAGCCAGCCGAATTCCCTTTTGATTCGTAAATAAACTAGTCAAAATAAAATGTTATTTATAATAATTTTGTTTATACACGGTGTCCCAAAAAAGAATTTTGCATTGTGTGCAATTGTGTCCTTGTACGACAGAAGTATTCTAATTTTGGAAAAATTACCGTCCGAATTTTTTCAGACCTACGCTTTTCAGGTTCTTATAGATACTAAAAAAACATGTTCTCAATTTTCTTTGGTCTATATGTCTGTCTTTTCGCAGTATAGCTAAAAGACTAATTTCCGATAGGCTTCAAATTTTGGTAAAAAAATAAGATATGATATAATGATAAATTGGTAAATTTTGTAAAAAATTGAATCACAGAAACAACACGCTGGCTTATACCATGATCAGCATTGATTTACGCGGTTGATTCCTGACTTGCTTTGAGAGAAATAATCCTAATTTTTGACTCAGGGTCCACCAATGTCACCCGTGTAGGATAAAGGCCTGCACGGGGTTCGCTAGTCTATAGCGGTCTAATGAGCTCTGAAAGGACCGAAATCGCGATCACTGTTTGAATGACATGGATAATTACGCCTGCGGCATTGCAGGACGTGTTCCAGACACGGATCATGCTATCCTTGTCTGGAAAATGTGTTGTTGTGACGCAAGGTCTATAAGAGTTTACAGGCCTTGGTTGTGACGTGGTGTCACTTATGTAAATTTTATTTTGCCGATTTTTTCTTCGATTTTACGTTCTTGAGCTGCTATGACTCGACGGCCGAGACGTTTTACGCCGGATGTCAGGAGGCGGGCTTTAAACTCTGGTACACCTCGTTTATTTCAAATATCATTTTAAATTATTTTCTTTAAATGTTTCTATATAAGCAGCTAAACCGAACACGTGGAACCACTTATGTTAACAACACTCTGCCATCCTCGAGGCAATTCGAATATTCGAAAAACTCATACGGGCTCAAAATATAAATATAGGGTTATGTCGGTTTATACCGGATACTTCCTGACAAATAAAATACTGGAAAATGTAGTTAGGTATGTTACAGGGCACCCTGTATAAATAACGTTTTATCTTATGTAAGATTTATGCTTAAAAACGTTAATGAATAATAAATATTGCGAATTATTAAATATTTTATGTGGTCGTTTAAGTGGATTATTCTGGGCTACGTGCGTGATTTGTATGGTATAATATCATTAAAAAGGAACAACGATATTAATTTTAATGACGATTTATTAATCACTATGGCTTTGCCAGAACATTCGTTATCCTATTTTTTTAACTTAAAAAGTAGTTTTGATTCTTTCCATTACGAAATACAGAAACTGTTAAAATAATGGATTTTTTTTTCAAAATTGAGTCACAACTCTTGAAGCATTCGATATAAACCGACATAATCCTGTATTTTTAAAATGGGCAAAGTAAGCTTTAGCCAAACACGAAAAAAAAGGATGTCCTTATTAAAAACATTAAAGTGTATTTTTTGAGACACCCTATACAAATTGAAATATTTTTATAAATAACGTTTTCGGAATATTTAGTTCATGATTTTATTTTAAAAATTCAAATAATAATATACGGACTATAAATGAATTCGAGTAAGGTAAAGAACCTATATATTGGCAAATTTGGCTCTAAACACCAGACATGGAATTCGGAAAAATAATAAAGTTAGAAAAAGTAAAAAACCCATTTGAGGAAAATTTTCAGTACTCCTTAACAGAGTGTTGATACATACATACATACATAATCCTTAGGATCGCTAGGTTTTTACCTGATCTTAAAATATTTTTTGCACACTCTGTATATTTTTTGCGTACTGCACACCCTACAGGTTATAAAAAAAATTAAGAATTAATGGCTCTCTAGCAAGAAAACTTTACATCAAACGGTTATTAAAAAGTTATAGGTTAATATGTAAGAAAAATAAAGTTTTTCCAAAAAAAAAATCATACCCCAAGACATATTAAAAATTTGAAACAATTGTTTTTTACAAGTTCACCAAGGAGCAAGTTAATCTAGCAACTAGAACTTAAAAAAAAAACCGTTTTTGAGAATGTTCAAAAAAATAAAATTTTGAAAAGTTTGCATAGTCTTTTTTAACACAATGTATATATAACCTTCCACCAAAAATTCAGTTCAGGGGGGTCCAAACCAGAAATTCAATTTGGGGAGGGGGGGATTCAAACCAGAAACTAATTTCAGGGGGAGGTCTAAACGGTCAAACGTCAGGAAAATGAGTAAGAAGCATAGCTATACCAACATATTTTCAGATGTATGTATGTATATATAAGTATACATATGTATATACATATATATATATATATATATATATATATATATATATATATATATATATATATATATATATATATATATATATATATATATATATATATATATATATATATATATATATATATATATATATATATATATATATATATATATATATATATATATAGTATATATGTATATATATATATATATATATATATATATATATATATATATATATATATATATATATATATATATATATACGTAAATTTCCTTTCATTCTACTCAATATCGTTGTTCTTTTCAACCCTCTTCGAGGCTTGCATGCGAAAATGGCACACCTAAATCTGTTACTATCTGACGGTCTAAATGTTACCCTGTTAATAGTGATCTTGCGGGCTACGAACGCCCTATAGCTCTGTAGTTTTGCAAATCCGTTGCTGAGTTACTTCCTGAAGTTTTGTATCAGCTAAAGTGTTGACAAAACAATACGTAAGAATTCTAAATACCCGCCACTCGACGTTTCTTTTATAGAAATCCTATAAAAAGTGAAAACTCATGGTACAGACTCATGCTCCAGACATAGCCTAGTTTGATGATAAAAAAAATTATTTAGGACCTGTCCTCATTACTTTTACCGCAAAGTAACCTAAATGTTGCCAAATATAATTTTTTGATAAAAAAATGAATGACACTCATTTTTCTATATTTGCAATATATAATCGATAGGAGAACTTAAAAGCAATATTCTTGAAAATAACATTTAACCATCAAGAAATATTTTGTTCTAGAGTAATATCTTTGGTAAAAAAAAACACATTTGGTACAGTGGTACTATAATTGCAAAGAGATTCTTCCATAAAAACAAGGTTTTTATTAAAGCAAAAGAAATTTTACCCAATATTTAAATACATAATTAAGCGGCAATTTTGTTTTGCCACATAGGCATTTTGCCACACTGACGAAACGTTCTTTTCGTTCTTATTTTGGAAAAAGAACGTTCCAAAAGAACGTTCCGCGGCAGTGTTGACTTGTTGCACAAGCAAAAAAAAGTGTGGGAATTTGCTGCTGATGACAAATTTCATTTGTTTTTTTGTGAAAGTTAATCAATTCAATTGTATTTTTCTAAAAAAGGCTAAAAATGTATTAGGTTAGTTCAGTTTTGTACTATTGTACTAGCTCTGGCAACGGTTAATTTTTTTCTTGTTAACCAAAAATACCTGAATAAATATTATTTTTGAATATTTGACATCGATTTATAACATTGACTTATATTCTTTTAAAAATTCGTAAATATTTTAAACGTTGAACCTTAAATCATTTCTATCACGAAAAAGTAATTGCATTAACCTACGGATATTCTTCTATTTTTGCCGCCTGTTTGTAACAGTTAAAAGTTTAAAATTCATTTTATTGGCGTTATTCGAGTTTTGGCAATTTACTGTATGAATGGTCGCGCGATTTAAGCGGAGGTTCCAACAAAATATAGCCCCAAAGACGCTTGCAGAATTGCCGACACGTCTCTATTAATGTTACGGTTGTCTTCTAAACAATTGTTTCAATTTATACTTCGGTACTATAGCATTCCAAATCTGGAATTATTACTTCAGATCGTCGAAACAGAATAAGTAACAAAGTGAAAAAAACTCTTTATTCATTACAGTAATAACTTAGGTAACTATCATTTTGATATTAGATATAAATTAATTATTTTTATATTATTTCACAAACTTATCATATTACTTATTATTATATATTTTCAATTTTGCTAATATAAATATCACACTTTGTTTTTGTGCAAAATTTGAGGTCTATTAGATAATTAGTTTCTTAATAATAATGATTTTTTTAAGAGTGTGTGAGGCCGCCATAGTTTTTTTTAAAAATTTGAAATCAAGTGGATAAGTAGTTTTTGAGCTAAGCCGTGCACAGACGGAAGGACAGACCGACGGAAATGGAGATCATGTTTTAAGAGATCTAGGGACTCTAAATAAACGCAAAGATCTGTAATAGTAGTCAGTAGTTTTTCGGTAGTGACTTTTTAAACATTTTGTAACACGGCTATTTTGTTCCGCCATAACGGTTTTTACACCAAAAAATTAGCAGTTTATCCATATATTCCAGTTATTAGACTTGATTTTGTTTCGACCGGATAGAACATAGGTTTTATCTATTATACTAAGCCCTTGCACATAATGAACACCTTAAATTTCAAAATATTCCGTATTCTTGTTTGGATAACTTCTTGATAAAAGTATTGTGAATAAATATTCTATGGTCAAAGTATGCCATGTCTGGAGATTGAGTCATGCGCCGTTGAGTTTTCTTCTTCCTAGTTTTTCTACAGTCTACAAGAAACGTTGAGTGGTAGTTTAACATTACATAGGTACTATTTTATCGACATATTGGCCGATTTTTTTAAATATAAGTGGTAGGAACTGTGGTGAGTAACCTAATAATAGGTATGAAAAACTTTAGTTATACACCGATCGTATCCTGCAAGATATCGAGTTAATACATATTGCACTTTAGATTTCCATTCCCTTGCAAAGTGTATCTAAAGTAAATTGAGAATGCGGTTTGCAATAACTTAACTTTAAAATGTGCATACTTATGCATACTAATATAGTGCCTTAAATATAATTTTCATTAAACATTTTGGAAATTTTAAGAATGGAAAGACGGTTGTCGGTTGTTTCTTCATTTTTTTGTACCTGCTTATCGTGTTCGTCTATGATAACTATAAATGCCAATTTTGTAACATGTATATTTTTTATGGACCTGAATCTACAAAGTTAAAACACACTTACATATATTAAAATCTTTTCAAGGCTAAACTCTAAATCCCGTAGATTTGTTACCTATATTTTTACTGTTCTCGTAAGAGGAAAGTAATGTAATCGTGGCAAACTCACCCTCCGAGATTTTTTCAGGTCTTCGCGTTTCAGGTTCCCTAGATAACGAAAAACATATTTTCTCAATTCCGTCGGCCTGTCTGTCTGTCTTCCGCGGTACAGCTAAAAAACTTAAATACGAATGACTTCAAATTTTGATCAAAAATTAAGGGTCATATGGGGATGACATGCCGTAATAAAATGTTAAAAACTTATTATTACCCTTTTTATTATGCACCAAAACCAAGGGTGACATAGGGGCAAACTGGTAAAATAAAACAAAATGGCGGCCTAATTAAAAGTTTAAAATCCGGTAAAACTCTATTTCTTAGAGCTTCTTTTTATAGAGAAAAATTTTTCTTAGTACTCATTTGTATGTAATTAATTATATTTTGTTTACTAATTTCGTATATATATATATATATATATATATATATATATATATATATATATATATATATATATATATATATATATATATATATATATATATATATATATATATATATATATATATATATATATATATATATATATATATATATATATATATATATATATATATATATATATATATATATATATATATATATATATATATATATATATATATATATATATATATATATATATATATATATATACAGGGTATTTGTTTAATTGATGACTAAAAATGAAGGACGTAATTTTTTGCTTTTTTAGGACAAAAATTCATGTAAGCATATGTCCGCAAGCCCTCCTCATTTTGTTTTTTAACTCTTTGGTTTTTTACTATTTTGAACTGTTGAGACCTTAGTTATCGAAATGTTAAGGCTCTACATATTTTAATTTTATGTTATATTTTCTGTTTTTATTTTGATTGCTAAAAATGCAGGATTTGGTTCATTTTAGGACTAAAAGATCATATAAAAATTTGTTCGAAAGGTATTAGTTTTTGGGATACAGGGTGTTAAAATTAATTAATGGCGTTTCCTTACAGTGGCGGATATAACGGGCCGTAAAACATCACAAATATCTCCATTTTTGTTATAAATATTGTAAATCGCTAACTGTTACTGTAAATACCTATTCACCGTAACAAGGTATGTATTTTAATATTTATTGTTACGTATTTACCTACGTAATATTTAATATGCTTTTAAGTAAGCATGGATTCACTTTCGTTATTTTAGAGCTTATAAAATAACGTTATATATGTCTATAAGATCCAAAAAAAACTAACTAGCACTGAACAAAGAATTTGGTCAGAAAAGTAACATTTTTCTCTTTAATAAAACCTGAAGATTTAGAAATCGGGATCCCGGATCATCATGATCCAGATTTTGTTACAAGATCAGAATCGGAGATACTACATTTTAAAAATAGATAAATTCCGTTATATATTTTGCTCCCGATTTAAAGTCAATTTCTGAACTTCAAATGGATCAAAAGAAACTGACAAAGATAAAAAAATTATATTGTTAGATTACCAAATATTATTCTATCAAACGGATTATTACATTGACAAGATTTGCGTCACCAGCATAATCTGTTTCCGTTTCATAAAAATATATATTTTCTTATTTATCTTAGGTTTTTTAATGATGAGTATTAATAATTTTAATAATACGAAAATGTATCTATGACTCTTACTTACACAATGTTAATTTTAATTGGAGTATCAAGGCAAAATTTCGTAAGTAACAAGAAAGAAATTTGCCACATCTCATGCAGGAAAAATGTTTAAATTTTCTTGTATGCTTAAAATTAAAAAACTCAGTCTCGTTTACCAAAGCACAACAGTACTGATAAAACATTTCTACGGCAGAACATTTTTAGATATTAATTAATTGCTCAAAACTAACTTTTTCCTCTTCCTGTCTTAGCAGGGCAGCATAACTAAGTTATTTAAAAGAGTTTATCACATCGAGCCAATCTTTTTTAAGTAACGAATATAAAATTTTTTATACAAACAAAAACAATAACATAGAACGGAAGCTCTCACGGCATTCGTCAGTTAACAAATCATGGTGCTCACTGGCGTAGCTAGAAAGATTGTCTGGGAGGCAGAGGAAATTCAGAGCCGGCAGTTCTAAAATATCTCGGCATCGGGGGGGGGCAAGGAATAAAAAAATTGACGCCCCAGGAAAAACAGGCGACTTAAAAAAAACCTTTTCACGTTTTCACCGCTATTTGTACTACTAACCGTACTATACAGGGTGTCCACGAGCAACCCCTACAATGAAAGGGGTGATTCTACATAAAAAAACATTATTTTATTTTATTTTTTATTAAATATCTGTTCGAAATAATAAAATTTTCTCACGAAATTGGGTATTCGGGGTATTTTTTGGGTGCGGAATCATAATTTGGTATTAGATTTCATGTGACACTTAGAGGGCGCTACGTACGCTACTATTATTTATGTAAGTTATGTAAACTTTTTTGGTGATGAACTACTGGGTTTTTTTACGAATAAATATTATTCTTGTACCTTTTCTAAGCAAAATTATACTTACTCAATAACGCTAGAACTAACCTTTCTCGAGTAATTTGCAAGTTTATGCGTCGATGCAAGGAAAACAATTTTTTTAACAATAATAAACTAAGGTTTATTTATTTCAAGATAATACAAAATTAAAGGTAAGTATGAATTATTCTAAACTATAATAAACAATCCACGTAATGACCGTTAGTTTGAAGGCATAATGTAATTCTTTTTAACCCATATACAAAAATCACAAGGATTTAAGTCTGGTGACTGGTGATTTGCAAATTGCTCGAGAACGGTTACCTCTACTGTCGTTGAGTAAGTATAGCTTTTTTGCTTAAAAAAGGTACAAGAATAATATTTATTCATAAAAAAACCCAGAAGTGCATCGCCAAAAAAGTTAGGGCAAATTTACATAAATAATAGTAGCGTACGTAGCGCCCTCTAATTGTCACATGAAATCTAATACCAAATTACGATTCCTCACACAAAAAATACCCAGAATGCCCAACTTCGTGGAAAAATTTTATTATTTGCAACAGATATTTAATAAAAAATAAAATAAAATGTATATTTCAACACCCTGTATCTCCGTAACGAAGCATTTCCGGACCTAAGTTAAAATGAACATTTTTTCACGTTTTTTTTATGTAGAATCACCCCTTTCATTTTGTAGGGGTTGTTCGTGGACACCCTGTATATAAAAAATTGAAACCGACTTCAAAAAAATGCACTAAATAGTAAAAAATAATATTTTATTCCATCTTGAAAATTTTACTCTGTGAAGTCGGCGCCAAACTGATAAATACAGTAATACCTGATACGTGTAGTATTACACATCAAACCACCGAATTGACTGAATACATGATTATACTTTTGTGATTAAATAATTAAAAATAAATTTAAAGCCGCTTTCACGGAGTAAAGTTTTCAAGGTGAAATAAAATATTTTTATTTCATCCTTTTTAGTTTTATCCATACAAGTTTTATTGTAAAAATCAGGTTTAACAAAAGATCCACTGCATAATATTTTTTCCTGATATTATGGTGAACACGTAGAATCGAGACGCGAGAGTAGATAATTAAAGAACTTCTTACAATATATCTTTGCGCAAAAAAAAACAAAATCGCGCCATTCCGCCATTTCTAATATTTTTTTTAATATTCTTCATATGGGATCACTCAGGTAACATCCCGAATATACCCTAAAAATGTCATCTAAATTGGTCAAACTATCGCGGAGTAATCGATGTACAAACAAAAAAAAAACAACAAAAAGGCCGCCATTTTTAACATTTTTTTAACATGTTTGCTATAGGACAACTCCGGCAATATCTTGAATGTCCCGTGAAAATTTCATCCAAACTGGTCAAACCATCACAGGGTAATCGATGTATAAACATAAAAAAAACAAACAAATCGCCGCCATTCCGCCATTTTTAACATTTTTTTTAATATGCTTGCTATGGGACCACTCGTAGTGATGAATGGACAAGCATAAAAAAGATACATAGAGTCAAACTGATAACCTCCTCCTTTTTTGAAGTCGGTTAGGAATTATAATGAGCGTAGTCGGTTAATAAAATGTCAAGGAAAATAAAGTGCGGGACATGAAAGAAAACCGGGCGATCCTTAAAATAAAGGTTCATAGTCTTAAGCAAGCGTAAAGTACGTAAAATTTGTGTACGCAAATCAATTTTATGTTATTTTATTTGTTGTAATAGTTTGCCGCTTCAACTATAAAATACGCCAGCTAAGCGGTACAGAAATCTAGTAAATTTAGTAAATTTCGCACTGGTCCACTTGTAATTGGGATGTGCCTAGAGTCTCCATGCACTTGCCGCTAGAAGGTTCTAGCTATTTCCAGTGGCGCCTATACATTTCGAGCATTTGTTTTCATTTCTATATAAATGCGTTGCGTTGAATTTGAATTATTATTTCGAAGTAACTATGGCGAGCAAAAGAGGAAAAACAATTCGAAGCGGTGCATGTGAAGTTATTGCGAGCGTTATAGAGGCCTGTATTAGTTGTTCAAAATCGAACAGAACGCGCTGCATTTACACTGGTGTTTCGGAAAGTAGTGTAAGAAAAATTCAAAGAGAACATAATGATCGCTCTACTTCACCTTTAAAATCTCCTGGTAAAAAAAGACCCCGATTATCATACAAAGATAAACTTGACGATGGTGATTTTCAAGTAATTCGACGAACAATAGAGGATTTTTATATAAACTTGAAGAAAGTTCCGACCTGCAAACCTTTACTTCGTGCTGTAAAGAACAAAATAGATTTTCCGTACGGGTATAAAATCTTAAATCGGCTTTTACGATCAAATGGTTTTGTTTGGCGCAAGTGCCAAAGTAAACGAAAATTGCTTATTGAGAGACCAAATATTTTTCACTGGCGGGTGAAATATCTATCAACAGTAAGGCAATATAGGCAAGAAGGACGCAATATTGTGTATCTAGACGAAACCTGGGTAGATAATGATATGATAGTGAACAAATGCTGGCAAAGTGAAAGTGTTACAGGTGTTGTTCAGGGAATCCGCTCTTGTAGTCGCTTTATTATAGTTCATGCTGGTTCAGAAGCCGGATTTGTTCCAGGTGCTGCTTTAGTTTTTCGCTCGGGACTAACAACTGGAGACTATCATGGTCAGATGAATGGAGATAATTTTGAAAAGTGGTTGCTCGAGAAGCTTCTACCTAACATTCCTCCCAAATCAGTCGTGGTAATGGATAATGTGTCTTATCATTCTCACGTAGAAGATAAAGTGCCAACTAAATACTCTACAAAACTCATATGATATCGTGGCTTACATCGAACAATCTTGTATGCGATCCAACATGGAGAAAATATCAATTATATGAAATAATATCAGCCAACAAGCCTAGAGAAAAAAAGTATTGACGGTCTTTTACGTAACCTCGGTCAAACACCTTTAAGGCTGCCTCCATACATGTGCGAACTCAACCCTATTGAACCTGCATGGGCAGGAGTAAAAAAATATATTCGAGAGCGCAACACCGGTGAATTTTCAATTACAGATTTAAATAAAATAACATTAGAAGCCATTGACTCAATATCGGCTGAAAATTGGAAATCGTATAGTAACATGTTCGTTCTATTGAACATAAATACTGGGAAATAGATGGCAAATTGAAATGGTTATTGATGATTTAGTTATCACACTTGGATCTTCAAGTAGTGACGACGAAACCTCAAAAATGGCTTAGTTTTTTTTTTCATATATTTTGTAAAATTGTTCATAAAGCAGCTGTCAATAAACTGCTTCAAAAAATAATTAATTTTCTGTTCAATGCCGGGTGTCAAAAAATATCTAATATTGCAATTAATATTTCAAAAAACTACAGAACTCATATTTTTCCAAAATTAACACATCAATGCAGGTATAGTAGGGGAGCCAGCACTGATTCCAGTGAACAAGATTTATCAAAATTTTAACTTATGCAGTTCGACTTTGGGCTATTCGGGTATGCCAAAAGTGACCGTTTGTCTCCGTCTGTCATATTACTTTGTACAGGGGGCGTCAATGTGAAGTACTATACAGGGCGTTTCCTAATGCATTAGGGCATTTGGTCAATGACCCAATAAATATTCCAAACAGAAAATAAATAATTTATATTTTTTTAAATTTGGAAATTCCGTCTATTATTCTAAGCGTGTATTCATGTTGATTCCGTGGCAGTCGCACTATTGATGCCTCGCACAGCGATCTTTGAAGGTTTCGTTTCGTTGGACCACGAGGCTGGCGGCCCACGATGACCTCGTGGTTATAAATGGAGGCGAGTTTTTCCCGAGTGTTCCCGATTGGGGCGCATAGGTAATATACGGCTTTACGTTGGCAAATTTTGGGTCAACAGCCGCGCCGAGGAAACTTAAACATTTTCGCCAGTTGATTCGTTTGATGTGAA